>JAODAL010008860.1:0-114541 GCA_025379985.1 Phyllomedusa bahiana | reverse complement strand
GTGGTGACTACAAAATTGCTGTATTAAATTTAAGTGCAAGGTGCCTCAATGAACAAAGCTGTAGTGCGCCAAAGTGAAAAAAATGTATCTGTAATGTATTGGGGATAATAAAAGGTATTTTTTGCCACCTATCAATTCACCTGTGGTGACTTCAAAATTCCCGTATTTACATTTAAGTGCAAGGTGCAAGGTGCCTCAATAAACAAAGTTTGTAGTGCGCCAAAGTCAAAAAACACGTATCTGAAATTTATTCGGATATACAAGGTATTTTTGGAACATATAAACATCTGATGACAACAGGATTGCTGGATTCTAATTTAACTGCAAGGTGGATATATCAAAAAAGGTGGAATTGGCAAAATTTAAAATTAACACCAATCTGAAATTTATACTTATAATTAAAG
Source organism: Phyllomedusa bahiana (assembly GCA_025379985.1). Taxonomy (NCBI): domain Eukaryota; kingdom Metazoa; phylum Chordata; class Amphibia; order Anura; family Hylidae; genus Phyllomedusa; species Phyllomedusa bahiana. Next base: position 114,137 of record JAODAL010008860.1, on the reverse strand, counting down.
TTGAGTTTTGCACCAAAACAAATAAAACTGCATTTAAATAGAAAAGATGTGTACCCTAATAAGTTCAGGTGCCCAATACCCAGGAAATATTTCAATAGAAAACTGGTTAATAATAAAGCTATTGCAGTGCAATGTCTACACTAAGTCTTGGTGAACTTTATCCAGTATTCTTTATAGAGCTTGTCTGTGTTCGCCCGTGGGCCCCTCCCCCCCCCCGCACCTCCCCAAGACGTTACAGCGTTAGATGCTCCTTTAAAATTCTCCACCTAACTACATAAAATCTTCCAATCTCTGATCTAACAAAGTTGTAAGGATCACAGCTAACAGTAGAGCTTTCTTGTGAAGAAATATAATAATTTCGCTGAGGGGTTTGGGAAACACAGGCAGAGCGCACGTCCTACTGCTATGAGACGCTGGGGAGACACTGATCTTGAACAGGAAGGGCTGTTCTATGTAAAACGAGGTCATGTGATTTTTCCAGCCAATCGCAACCATACACATCCCAGTCATGACGTCGCACACACATCTCATCCTGCTCTATTCTGTAAGCTGATTTGCTGGCCGCCAAAATGACTGGAAGCGCAGAAAATGGCACGATCTTAATAGTTGATGCACAGATTTTAACCTAAATTATCGCATGATCTAAAAATTTCGATCAACATAAAAACTGTGCCGATTTCAACTTTGTCGATAATAATCGCTCAACACTAATAGTGATACATAGCTGCCCCAGTAGTGATAGTGATACATAGCTGCCCCTGTAGTGATAGTGATACATAGCTGCCCCTGTAGTGATAGTGATACATAGCTGCCCCAGTAGTGATAGTGATACATAGCTGCCCCAGTAGTGGTAATAATACATAGCTGCCCCTGTAGGGATAATGATACATAGCTGCCCCAGTAGTGATAATAATACATAGCTGCCCCTGTAGGGATAATGATACATAGCTGCCCCTGTAGGGATAATGATACATAGCTGCCCCAGTAGTGGTAATAATACATAGCTGCCCCTGTAGTGATAGTGATACATAGCTGCCCCCAGTAGTGATAGTGATACATAGCTGCCCCAGTAGTGATAATGACACATAGCTGCCCCTGTAGTGATAATGACACATAGCTGCCCCTGTAGTGATAATGATACATAGCTGCCCCAGTAGTGATACATAGCTGCCCCAGTAGTGGTACTAATATATAGCTGCCCCTGTAGGGATAATGATACATAGCTGCCCCCAGTAGTGAGAGTGATACATAGCTGCCCCCAGTAGTGATGGTAATACATAGCTGCCCATAGTAGTGATAGTGATACATAGCTGCCCCTGTAGTGATGACACATAGCTGCCCCAGTAGTGGTAATAATACATAGCTGCCCCTGTAGGGATAATGATACATAGCTGCCCCAGTAGTGATAATAATACATAGCTGCCCCTGTAGGGATAATGATACATAGCTGCCCCCAGTAGTGATAGTGATACATAGCTGCCCCTGCAGTGCTAATAATACATAGCTGCCCCAGTAGTGATAGTGACAGTAGCTGCCCCAGTAGTGATAATGAAACATAGCTGCCCCAGTAGTGATAATGATACATAGCTGCCCCAGTAGTGATAATGATACATAGCTGCCCCCAGTAGTGATAGTGATACATAGCTGCCCCAGTAGTGGTAATGATACATAGCTGCCCCTGTAGTGATACATAGCTGCCCCCAGTAATGATAGCTGCCCCAGTAGTGATAGATAGCTGCCCCAGTAGTGATAGATAGATGCCCCCAGTAGTGATAGCTGCCCCCAGTAATGATAGCTGCCCCCAGTAATGATAGCTGCCCCCAGTAGTGATAGATAGCTGCCCCAGTAGTGATTGATAGCTGCCCCAGTAGTGATAGATAGCTGCCCCCAGTAGTGATAGATAGCTGCCCCAAGTAGTGATAGCTGCCCCAGTAATGATAGATAGCTGCCCCCAGTAGTGATAGCTGCCCCCAGTAGTGATAGATAGCTGCCCCCAGTAGTGATAGATAGCTGCCCCAGTAGTGATAGCTGCCCCCAGTAGTGATAGCTGCCCCCAGTAGTGATAGATAGCTGCCCCAGTAGTGATAGATAGCTGCCCCCAGTAGTGATAGCTGCCCCCAGTAGTGATAGCTGCCCCCAGTAGTGATAGCTGCCCCCAGTAGTGATAGCTGCCCCAGTAATGATAGCTGCCCCCAGTAGTGATAGATAGCTGCCCCCAGTAGTGATAGATAGCTGCCCCAGTAGTGATAGATAGCTGCCCCCCAGTAGTGATAGATAGCTGCCCCCAGTAGTGATAGATAGCTGCCCCAGTAGTGATAGCTGCCCCCAGTAGTGATAGCTGCCCCAGTAGGCAGCCAGGACAATTAAAATAAAAAAATAAAAAAAAGAAGTAGTAGTAGTCACTTACCTTTCCCGGATCCTCGGCCGAGCTCCTCCTCCCAGCAGCCGACAGCAGCGAGCGGCGCGGGGGGTGTGACGTCACTGTGCATCACCCCCCTGCGCCGCTCATCGCTGTAGATGCGGAGCTCAGTGAGCGCCGCATCCACAGCAATAGGAAAAGCAGGGGCGGTAATGCATCGCTCCTGCTTTCCCTGTAAGCCCCGGTTCCCACGGCTTAATCAAGCCGGAATTGCGAGCCGGATTGCGCTCGCAATTCCGGCTTGAATAAGGGGCGGGGGCGCGGGCCCACGGCCCCATAGACTTCCATTATCCACGGCGTGTATTGCGCCTGGATAATGTGCAGGTCACTTTCCCCCCGCCCGGCGGATTCGCCGAGCTGGGAGGAGCGACGGAACCCCACTGTTTCTATGAAACGGTGGATTACCGTATTACTGCAATCCGGCCGCGTACGGCGCCAATCCGCACCGAAAATAACCCGTGGTGAAACGGCCCCCTAACGATGACCCGCCGATTGTGAGTTGAGGTCTGCGCGGCCGGTTACAGCGGCCCAGCGACCAGATGCCGACCCCCGGATAAGTCACTGGGGGGCCCGGGAAATATGTTAGCCCGGTGTGGGACGGCAGGGGTGCTAAGGCGGTTGGGGACCCCTGGTCTAAACAATATCGATGCATCACTATCTTTTATGCGATGAACTGATGTTTCCATTGCTACCACTTACGGGTTTATATGATTTTTGATTGTTTTTTTTTTATTTTATGTGCAGCGGAATGAACAAAAATGGCAACTCTGCAATTTTATTTTACAACATTTATCGTGCAGGTGAGTAACGACATTTTTTTTAAAAGCTAGGTTGTTACATACATGGTGATACCAAATATACATTTTTATTATTTTGTATATTTTTTTGGGACAATTAGCATTTGTAATGAGGAAAGGGCAGTGTATGTATTTTATTTATTTAGGTTTGTGCATTAACTTTTTTTTTACCTTCTATCTATCAGATTGCAGGTACGATACATAGCAGTAAGAAAAAATATAAAACGTTTCTAGCGTCAAAACCAAGTCCACTTCCCTTCCAGGTACTGTCAGGCGTGGTCACATCATGGACCACCCGGAAGCCTTTTTGTAAAAGACTTCGGGTCGTCATGCGCTGGTCCTGTCCGTTGTGGGTCCCAAAGGGAGAAGAGGGAGCTTCCATTCCCAGTGACTCGAGTATAAGCAGAGGAGGAATTGTTCGGCACATTTTTTGTGCTGAAAAACTCGGCTTATACTCGAGTATATACAGTATGTCACTTTATGTGGGAATAACTCTCTATTTTTATTTTTTTTTTTATTTCTGGAAAATATCAAAATGTGAAAATTTTAAAAAGTTTGCCATTTCAAAGTTATACCACACAAAATAGCATGTCTACTTTATGTTGCAATCATTTTCTAAATGTCTTTTTTTTAAAAGCAATTAAGGGGCTTTTAAACTTAGTAGCAATTTTTCAGAAAATCTGCAACACAGTTTTTGGGGACTAGTCCATTTCTGAAGTGGCTTTGAGAATCCTCTATGACAGACACTCCCACAACTGACACCATCAAAAAAACTGCATTCTTGAAAATATTCAAAAAAGCATTTAGGTGTTTTTAACCCTTTAGGTGTTTTGCAGGGAAATTAAAAGCCAAATTAAAAAGAAAATTTTTATTTTAAAATTTTTTCAAATTGGATTTAAACCAAGGAAATGAGCTGTTTTATTTGCTTACGGTTCCCCTATATTATATATAATACAACTTTCGATACTTTTTCCTTCACAGCAGCAGTAAACTGAGATTAGTCAGTCCTACCATTCTGGAGTTTATCTCTTTTTTAGGACTCCTAGAGAAGTATAATATTTCATATTTATTTCTAAATTGCATTGACTACTAAAATAATTAATAAAATTACAGCCAAAAGTTCTAAAACAAAAAAAAAAGTTTTCCACTAATATTAACTGTAATAAAAATACCCTTTTCTATTGGAAGTGTCCCTTTGAAACACTACTACAGTTCAATAACTGGTATATATGAGTAATGTATGTCTATCACTGAAACTGCTTGACTCCTTCCGGACATTGGATGTACCCATATGTCTTGGTCGGGAAGGTGTTCCCAAAAACGGACATATAGACACAACCAGGAGATTGAGTTCACAAGCAGAGCCTGCATGATCAGCGCATGGAACCAGCTGTATATTACTATAGTCGCAGTCAATTAACCCCATAGATGCCGCGGTCAACTGCAACTGCCCATCAAAAAGGAATAACAGGAGGGAGGGGGCTCCCTTTGTCACCATCAGCATCCTTCTGTCACTATTGGCAATTGCGGGATGCCAATAGCTTCTAATGCAACCCGGGAGCCTAAGAGTATGTTCACACGGCGCATTGGGGCACGTATTGTAGGTGCCGTAATACGCCGTGTGTTTTAGAAGTACGCACTGTCCAGCACGTACTTCTAAAGCATGAGAGGGGGCGGTCCCCATCCGGCTCCATTCACTCGCAATATCAGTGGCATGTAAGTGGCGTGAAGAAGTGACACGTCGAGACGTAATTCATAATTCTGTATGCAAGCTATAAATTACCGTAATGGCGGTGCGCATTTTGGCCGTATTAAAGCACAAATACGTGGCAAAATGCACACCGCAATTACGCCGTGTGAACATGCACTAACAACAACGGGTTCCTTGTGACATCATCATGCCTGACCTGTGCCTAGAGAGCAAGGCCAGGCATGGGAACTTGACAGCTGCAATACATAGCAGTAAAGTAAATTCTCCTATGGGGAGTAGTAAAAAAAAAAAAAGAAAAAAAAGGTAAAAGAGTAAAAAATATATCACTCTTTCTCCATTACAAATGCCAATCACCCCAAAAAAGATAAACATTCAGTATACATATTTGGTATCACCACGCACATAACTTGGCTAAAAATCTGTCATGTTATGTAACCCGCTTGATGAACACTGTAAAAAAAAAAACGGCAGAATTGCGATTTTGTTCATCCTGCTACACATACAATTCTAATTCAAAACGATCAAAATGTCATATATACACCAAAATTATACCAATGAAGACATCAATTCACCAGCAAAAAAAATGCCCTTACACAGCTCCATATAAGGAAAAATAAAAAAAAGTTATTGCTATCAGAATATAGCGATGCATAAAAATTGTTTCATTCAAAAAATGAATTTGTTTTTATTTTAAAGCATTACAAGATTAAAAAAAAATTAAATTGATTACTGCTGTAATCGTATTGCCCTACAAAGGAAAACTAACATGCAGTCATGTATACTGCATGGTGACCACTGAAAAAAATAAAAAAACACTACCAGGATTGCAGTATTTCCTTTATTCTGCCTCCCAAAAAGTGGATTAAAAGGCGATCAAAAAGTAATGTTTCCCCAAAAATGGTACCAATGAAAATGTCAACTCGTCCCACAAAACACAAGCCCCATAAAAAGCTTTAAACACAGAAAAATAAAAAAAGTTATGGCTCTCAGACTATAATGATGCAAAAATGTGTTTTCTTTTTTAAATGTGTTCTTATTGTGTAAAAGCAGAAAAGCATAAAAAAAAACTATATCAATTTGGTATTGCTGCAATTGTATCAACCAGCTGAGCAGGTTACTACACTGTAACCGCTGTAAGAAAAAAAAAAATCGATCAAAGTTTCATAAGAACCTCAAAATGGTACCAATGAATTGTGAACTCATGCAAGCCCTTATTCATCTCAATATACAGAATATAACAACCTAAAAATTCTATTTTTTTTTACAAAAGCATTTTGAATCATTATAATTGTAACGATCCGCATGGTAAAGTTATCATGTCATTAATACCGCACAGCATTTCCTGAGGGATGTTGATTCCAAAATGGGGAGATTTCTGGGAGATTCCACCTGTACAGGTACTTTGGAGACTTTGCAAATGCAACATGGCACCCACCAAAATCTACGTTTCTACGTTAGGGTATTGCCGAACTTGGAAGAACAACTTGGAAGAACAAATATTGGGTTGTTTTTTTTTTCCAGAATTCCTTGTGAAAATTAAACATTTCAGCTAAAACTGTGTTTTATTATACACACTACACACCTGGATGTATTCCTTAAGGGGTGTAGTTTCCAAAATAAGGTCTTTTTAGGGGTGTTTATTAAGTTTTAGCATTTTAAAGTGTCTACAAACCTGTAATGGTGCCTAAAGAAAATTCTAATGAAAATGAGACCCCCAAAGTCCAGTAAGTGCTTCTTCAAGCCTGAGGCCTGTAATTGAGTCAAACAGCGACTAAGGGATAACTCCAAAAACGGCAGTATTGGGGAAATCAAAATTTAGTGGTGTTTCCCTGGTAACATCTACTGTTTTCCAGAGAATAATGGATAAAAATTGTAAATGTGCAACAAAAAGTGAAATTTTAAAATTTCACCTCCACTTTGCTTTAATTCCTATGAAACACCTAGAGGGCTAACCAACTTCTAAAAGCTGTTTAAAAATTTAAAAATGATGCAAACATAAATTAAACATATGTAAGATGCTAGTTATAAACTGTTGTGTGGTACAACTTACACGCAAAAAATGTTTAGCTTTGAAAATGGCAAAGTTTGGCTCAATGTGTCGCAAGAAAACATTCTCTGAATCACATGGATCGCTAAAAGCAACACTTCCTGCTGAAGTTGTGGACAGCTCAGCTAGCTCATATTCCTAGTTGTGACTGTTAGAGAAACATTGGTCATGGAGTGGTTTTGAAAAAAAAAAAAATTACACTGTCTAAGCAAGATGTCTGGATATAAATCTGAGCTAGCCTAGCTGTATTCAAAGGGGTATTTTCATTTTATCCCCTTCCCAACATTGGACGTATGCATATGTCCTAGCAGGAAGTGTGTTCCCGCAAATGGACGTATGCATACGTCCTGGCGATCATGCAGGCTTACAGACGAGCCCCGCATGATCACGACATGGGCCCAGTGGTATAGTACCGCTGGGGTCACACCGCATCACCCACAGCTGGAGTGAGCTCCGGCCGCGGGTGTTTAACCCCTTAGCTCCGACGATCAATTAAGATCTTTGGAGCTAAGTCGCAGGCAGGAGGAGCGAGCTACTGCTGCCTGCTCGTGGCGCGCTGCCGCACAATAGTGCGGCAGCAATCTCCTACCAGGCGGCCAGGTCTTCTGTGACGTCACCATGCCCACAATGCATTGTGGGCATGGTGATTGACAGTCCCCATGATGACCAGTACACAGCAGCAATCCTGTGTACTGGCCTGCCTTGTAACAGCAATCTGGGGAATAGTTAAGATGCCCGAGGCCCGGCAGTATTGGAGTACTGAAATTTTTTACAGTACTCCTTTTAACCGCCATGCCATATCCTCTACGCACTTTGAACAACTACAAAGATTTTTACGCCGATAATGCACTGTGCCCACCCCGTGATGATCCCACCACTTGCATAATGTTTGGCCTGTTATCACTCATTTCAGCGCCGAATTTTCAGCAGTCTATACCCCTGAGAAATGTATTTGTGTGGACGAGTCCCTCTTACATTTCAAGGGCAGGCTTAAATTTATCCAATACCTGCCCAGTAAAAGAGTGCGTTACGGGATAAAAATATACAAGCTGTGCTAGAGTACCTCCGGGTACACCCACAGCTTCAGGATTTACGAAGGGAAGGACAGTCAAATTGCACCCCCAGAATGCCCCATTCCCTGAAAATAAGTGGAAAAATAGTGTGGGATTTGGTGTACCCACTGCTGGATTAAGGTTACCACCTGTAAGTGGATAACTTTTACACCAGCATTCCACTTTTTAAGTGTCTCAGCTACAGACGTACAGCAGCTTGCGGCACAGTGCGCAAGAAGCCGAGGGGACTCCCTAAACCCTTGGTTGCGCAATGGCTCCCAAGAGGAGACCGCAGGTCTCAATCCAGCGAGGAGCACTACCCCTGCCCAAGTACAAGGTACCAGTACAGTCGCCCACAAACCCAACTGTATTATGGATTACAACAGGTACATGGGAGGGGTAGACCTGTTGGACCAGGTGCTGAAGTCGTACAGTGCCACACGAAAGACCAAAGTATGGCACAAAAGGCTGGCCGTACACATTGTGCAAATGACAATGTACAACGCTTTTATTTTTTTCCGTTGTACAGACAAGATCGGGACGTTTATTACCTTCCAAGAGAAGGTAATAAAGGCACTTGTTTTTGGGAACCAGGGTGAATGCCCCAGGACTTCTGGTTCTGACGTCCTCCGTATTGTACCCGGGCAGCATTTCCCCAGCGAAGTCCCCTCCACTGGTAAACAGGGTGACACAAAAAAAGTGCAGAGTGTGCTACAGGAGGGGAATTAGAAAAGACACAACTTACCAGTGTGAAACCTGCCCTTATAAGCCCAGCCTTTGCATAAAAGAATGCTTCAAACTGCACCACATGTATATGGATTGCTAGTTGTAGCATTCTTTTATACTTTTTTTTTTATTTGCCTCATTTGCCTCATGCCTCATATGAAGCACCAAACCTTTCATATATTTTATTGTGCGGTAACCTGGCGAGTCCGGAAAAATGCCAGTTTGCATGTTTCAGCTTTGTCATGCACAATAATGTCTGGGAATTAATATTATGAAACACCTGTCAGGTCAACATTTTAATTATACCCCTTAAAATGTTCGTTGAGGGGTGTTCTGTCTAAAATAGCATCACTTTTGGGTGTTTCATAATTTTGGTTCACATCACAGCATGTGCAATTGTCAGGATATGCTGAGTATTTCACAAAATAGGTGTAAAAAAGGCCGCTGTGTCTCCTCCATGGCATGTAGCAGGGGCTAGCCAACTACTAGGGTGACATGTGGGCTGTCCCTAGAACGGGGAGACACGGCAGAAAAATGTGAAATCTATTTTTCTATTTTGCGCAAGGCGTGCTGTTGTGAAAAGGCATTGCATAAATACAGTATAATTATGATCCATTTTATACCTCTAAATGCATTACCTATAAAAAAAACACCTATGTGGTCAAAATGCACACTGTACCCCTAGATGAATTCATTGAGGGGTGTAGTTTCCAAAATGGGGTCACTTTTGGAGGTTTCTCTCTGTTCTGGAATATGGGGGCTTTACTCATGCAACCTGAGGGCCATATAGCGCATCTTCGCTTCTGAGACCCACTACGCGTCCAAAATTTTCTTTATGACCCCACATGGGGTATTGTCACACTCAAAGAAATTGGGCAACAAGTTTTGGGGTGTTTTTTCTCATTTTCTTGTGAAAATGAAAAATGTGAGAATTGTGCATATTTTGGGAAAAACTGTAATTTTTCATTTTCACAATTTGATTCTAAACATTTCTGTGAAACATGTGTGGGGTCAAAAGGCACACTATACCTGTAGATGAATTCATTGAGGGGTGTAGTTTCCAAAATGGGGTCACTTTGGGGGGATATCCTCTGCTCTGCTACTGCAACATGATGGCACCGAACCATTCCAGCTTATTCTGCATTCCAAAAGTCAAATAGCGCTTCTCTTCTGAAACCCACTACATGTCCCAAATTTTCTTTATGACCCCACATGGGGTATTGTCACACTCAAAGAAATTGGGCAACAAGTTTTGGGGTGTTTTTTCTCATTTTCTTGTGAAAATGAAAAATGTGAGAATTGTGCATATTTTGAGAAACTGTAATTTTTCATTTTCACAATTTGATTCTAAACATTTCTGTGAAACATCTGTGGGGTCAAAAGGCACACTATACCTGTAGATGAATTCATTGAGGGGTGTAGTTTCCAAAATGGGGTCACTTTGGGGGGATATCCTCTGCTCTGCTACTGCAACATGATGGCACCGAACCATTCCAGCTTATTCTGCATTCCCAAAGTCAAATAGCGCTTCTCTTCTGAAACCCACTACATGTCCCAAATTTTCTTTATGACCACATATGGGGTATTGTCACACTCAGAAGAAACTGGGCAAGGGTGCTTTTTCTCCTACATTCCTTGTGACCATGAAAAATATGGGGCTAAAAACTGAATTTCATTTTTCATTTTCTGTGAAACAGTTGTGGGGTCAATAGAGTCACTACACCCCTTGCTGAATTCCTTGAGGGATGCAGTTTCTATAATGGGGTCTTTTTAGGGGTGTTTTTTTTGTTTCTACCAAAGTAGAACTGTTTGGTAGAAACACAACTTGTCATGTTTGGAGGAGAGTGAATGCTGAGTTGCATCCACAGAACACCATACCTACTGTGAAGCATGGAGGTGGCAACATCATGCTTTGGGGCTGTTTCTCTGCCAAGGGACCAGGATGACTGATCCGTGTAAATGAAAGAATGAATGGGACCATGAGATTTTGAGTGCAAACCTCCTTCCATCAACAAGGGCATTGAAGATGAAACATAGCTGGGTCTTCCAGCATGACAATGATCCCAAGCACACCGCCAGGGCAACGAAGGAGTGGCTTCATAAGAAGCATTTCAAGGTCCTGGAGTGGCCTAGCCAGTCTCGAGATCTCAACCCCATAGAAAACCTGTGGAATTAGTTGAAAGTCTGTGTTACCCAGCGACAGCTCAAAAACATCACTGCTCTAGAGGAGATCTGCATGGAGGAATGGGCCAACATAACAGCAACAGTGTGTGCCAACCTTGTGAAGACTTACAGAAAACGTTTGACCTCTGTCATTGCCAACAAAGAATATATAACAAAGTATTGAGATGAACTTTTGTTATTGACCAAATACTTATTTTCCACCATAATTTGCAAATACATTCTTTCCAAACCAGACAATGTGATTTTTGGGATTTATTTTCTCATTGTGTCTCTCATAGTTGAGGTCTACCTATAATGTCAATTACAGGCCGCTCTCATCTTTTTAAGTGGGAGAACTTGCACAATTGGTGGCTGACTAAACACTTTTTCTCCCCACTGTAGCTGTGTATTTACATACAAAGATAACAGTGTCACTCAGCAACTAAGAGTGTATCTTAGCAGCATGAAAGTTTTTCTTAGTAGAAAGATAAGATCATAGATGGAGAAGCAGGCAGAGAATAACGTTACCAGACTGGCCACTGCTAGAGCAAAGATAGGTTGTCGATAACTAAAGAGGTTTGTGTAAACAAGCAGGAAAAAAGAACTGCTCTAGCTATGAAATGAAACAAACTTGGAATAGCAATGTATTTGGTAGTAATCTATTTGCCCATATTATCACAGCTAATCAAGGACATGGGACTACCCCTTTAATTTGGTTAAAAGAAAAAACATTTTAGCACTGTACATGGAGCCTATAGTGGGTTGTACAGATATTCTGCCCTTGAAGCAACAATATTTGCCAAGGATTTCTGTAGAAACCATACAAGAACCACCAGATGAAATCTGATGCATGCTTTTTATACAAAGCTATAAATCGATCTGCTCAGCCTTCCTGCTCTATGACACGCTACCAACAGATCATGTAGCATATCCAATGTGACAGGTTCCCTCTAACTCCTTAGCCCTCCATGACATTTTAGTACGTCATGACAAAATAAGGGAGTATGGGCTCACTCACTGAACTCACTCTATACGCAGCAGGTGCCGGCTGTTACATACAGCTGACACCTGCCAGTAACAGCAGAGATCTGTGCCGACTCCGATCTCTGCTTTTAAACCATTTAGATGCTGTGGCAATTATGGCTGCGGCATCTTAGTGAATGAGGAACGGTGTTGAGCGGTTACTGCTCCTAGGACCTCCTGTTCAAGGTTGTGAGCACTGCTTGCTGTCAGGTGTTTCCATGCTATCCTGGTGGAGACCATATGGACTATGACTATACAAAGAATGGACACTGATTTCACCAAAGCAGGAATATACCACAATTTTGCTACCTTTTAATGAAATGTGTTTAAAGTGATGAAAAATGTTTACATGCACGGATTAAAAATGAATAAGAAGTGACAAATGGTTAATCTATTGCTATATGGAATATTTTATCGATTTGTCAAATGTCTGAGATGGGAACATCCCTTTAATTAGTGCAAACTATTGATATATTACCTGGAAATAATGTTAATACATACAGTAGTTGCTATGGTCATAAAAGGATTTTAATACCAGTGAGCACTGCATCAGCATGTTACACTGGAGTACAGCTAACTATACCAGGTAGTACATGCACCAAAAAATAGATGGCTTCTATAGATGCAAATTACATAAAGTGGTGTAGAAAGGCTTTCATAACGTAATAAAGTGTGAACTAAAAAGTGAGGGAATTATGGCGCTATATGGACTATTTATTATAGCATAGCAAAGACAGGACTATGCATTTCACATTGGTGAGCGCTTCCTCACGTCCAAAGTGGTGGGGTCTTCAAAGACACAACAGCTGTGATAAATACACCCCAAAGTATTCATGGACTGCAGCTGTCATGCTGTAAAATTCCTGTTTATAGTCTTCATGCTACAGCTCCCTGGATATAAACCAGGTGTGATTAAAGGAAATCTGTCACATATGTTAAGCCCCTCTAGTTGAGGACAGCACAAGCTAGTGACAGACATGCTGTTTCCAGCGCTTTGTCCCTTAGGGTATGTTCACATGGCATAATTGCGGTGCAGATTTCGCCGCATATTTGCGTTTTATACACGACGAAATGCGCGTCGCAATTTCGGTAATTCATAGCTCTCATAGAGCCTGGGACCTATGTAAATCCACCCTCAAATGGGTGATAAAATGGGTTTAGGTGGCCTGGGGGGTATTCCCAAGGGCTAGCAGGGGGAGTCCGGCCTATATGTCCCACAATTTCGTGCAGGCCCACAATTTCAATACAATGGTGTAAACCACATCCATGTGATGCAGCTGAAATCACAAGAAATTATCTTTAGGATAATCTTAAAGGGGTTGTATCATTACATTAAATGGTCTTCAGAATAAGGGGACAGTGAAAACAAGCAACTTTGCAATTGGATGTCATTTGCAAAGCTGTCTTGTTTTCACAGTCTCCCTTATTCTGAAGACCATTTAATGAAATGATACAACCCCTTTAAGATTATCCTAAAGCAGGGGCGTCGCTAGGCAGATTCATTCGGGGCATGAGCCCCGAATGAATCTGCCTGTGCCTCAGAGTCTCGGCGGCTCCAGGTCGCTGCCGTGGGCCTGGAGCGCTCCTTGGTGCCGGCGGTGCCCGCCGAGGTCTCTGACTGTACGGCCGTTTCGCAGCGGTCGCGCAGTCAGAGTCGGGGAGGAGGCAGGACGGATCATTCCCGTCCTGTCTTCTCCCCTGTATGTACAGCGCTCACTGAGCGCTGTACATACACATCGGCGTCGCAGGGGACGTGACGCACCGCTTTCATCACCCCCCTGCGACGCTGGGATCCTCTAAGCCGGCAGCACTGCTAGCCGAGGAGGTCTCGGGCCCCGCGAGACGGCGTAAGCAGCGTGATGTCATCACGCTGCTTACACCGTTCACAAGCTGCAAGACCTGGACGCGCGGACCGTGCCTCATTAGGTAAGTAGGTTTTTTTATTTTATTTTTATTAGCTACAGGGGGCATATCACTGGCTGGGGGGGGCATATCACTGGCTGGGGGGGGGCATGTGTGGCTACAGGGGGCATATCACTGGCTGGGGGGCATATCACTGGCTGGGGGCATGTGTGGCTACAGGGGGCATATCACTGGCTGGGGGGCATGTGTGGCTACAGGGGGCATATCACTGGCTGGGGGGCATGTGTGGCTACAGGGGGCATATCACTGGCTGGGGGGCCATGTGTGGCTACAGGGGGCATATCACTGGCTGGGGGGCATGTGTGGCTACAGGGGGCATATCACTGGCTGGGGGGGCATGTGTGGCTACAGGGGGCATATTACTGGCTGGGGGGGCATGTGTGGCTACAGGGGGCATATCACTGGCTACAGGGGGCATATCACTGGCTGGGGGGGCATGTGTGGCTACAGGGGGGCATATTAATGGCTACAGGGGGCATGTGTGGCTACAGGGGGGCATATTAATGGCTACAGGGGGCATGTGTGGCTACAGGGGGCATGTGTGGCTACAGGGGGCATGTGTGGCTACAGGGAGCATGTGTGGCTACAGGGGGCCATGTGTGGCTACAGGGGGGCATATTAATGGCTACAGGGGGGCATGTGTGGCTACAGAGGGGCATGTGTGGCTACAGGGGGACATGTGTGGCTACAGGGGGCATGTGTGGCTACAGGGGGCATATGTGGCTTAGGGGGCATATGTGGCTACAAGGAACATATGTGGCTACAGGGGGCATATGTGGCTCAGGGGGCATATGTGGCTTAGGGGGCATATGTAGCTTAGGGGGCATATTATATGTGGCTAAGGGGGCATATTATATGTGGCAAAGGGGGGGCATATTACCTGGGTATGGGGGGCATATTACCTGGCTAAGGGGACAGTAACCTGGCTACAGGGGACTAATAACCTGACTACAAGGAACATATTACTGGCTACAGGGGGCAGTAACCTGGCTACAGAGGGCAGTAACCTGGCTAGAGGGGCTAATAACCTGGCTAGAGGGGCTAATAACCTGGCTAGAGGGGGCAGCAACTATTGGCTAAAAGAGGCTACAACCTGGATACAATGGGGTACTACCTGGCTATAGGGGGAAAATATTTACCTACAAGGGAGTAATTATTACCATTTGGGGCACTATAGATGAGGATTTTGTAAAGAGATAGGAAATTGTAGAGAAATGCTGATAAAATGAGGTGTCTAAGATGTTTGTTTTGTACATTCTACAGTGAAGAGTCGTTGCCAGGAGAGGACGTCATGGCGTCTGGGCCAGATGGAGACGAAGAGAAAGAGAACAACTCTTCAGAGACGTCTCCTGTAAGTCAACAAATGTAACTGCAGTGTAATCACTTATATTTCTCCTGAGCCTACATACAAAGGTTTTTCTCTGTAAAAATACATCCGCAGTTCACAATGAGACGCAAAAAATTCCGTGTGAACCCAGCCCTACTCAGAAAATCTTAAGGGCCCGAGCCCCTGATGTTTTGGGACCCTAGCAACGCCCCTGTCCTAAAGATAATTTCTTGTGATTTCAGCTGCATCACATGGATGTGGTTTACACCATTGTATTGAAATTGTGGGCCTGCACAAAATTGTGGGACATATAGGCTGGACTCCCCCTGCTAGCCCTTGGGAATACCCCCCAGGCCACCTAAACCCAATTTCCATTCTGTCTTGCGTGCATTCCTGCCTCTCTCACTCAGAAAAAGGGGCCGGCAACATTTCACTCTGCACAGCCAGCACCTGCACAGTAAGGCCGTGTTCACACGGCTTATTCACGACGGATTTGTGAGCCGGATTGCGCTCACAAATCCGGCGTGAATAAGGGGCGGGGCCGGAGCGCGGCGGGGGCGCCGCTCCCCGGCCCCATAGACAATGCATTGTTTACGGCGCGTACGCGGCGTAAATAATGTTCATGTCACTTTCTCCCCGCGCGGCAGATTCGCCGAGCGGGGAAGAGCAACGGAATCCACTGTTCTCTATGAGAGCAGTGGATTACCGTAATTACTCCGACGGATTGGCGCCGTACTGCAGAGCAAATCCGGCGCGGAGTACGGCGCCAATCAGTCCCAGAATAAGCCGTGTGAACGAGGCCTAACACTGCAGCTGCTTCTACAATCAGAAAACAGCAGAATTGTGCCTTGGTGCCTTATGTAAACATAGAAAGGAGATAGATCTGTGCTGCTCTGGATTAGTTCATAGAAGGCTGGATTCAACTGTAACAAACCTCCAGTTGTGAGAGGAGAAGAGATCAGTGCTCTGATTTCATAGAAGACTGTCTAGACTGAATGCAGGGCTGTGGTATGTAAACAAACAGCTCTTACAAAATAAGACTGCATAGGGAGAGGAACACACAGTGACATGTGGACTCAGACAGAGAGGGGGGATGTGCTCTCCCCTCCCACTGATCTCAAACAAACACACTGACTCGGGATCGAGCATAAACAGTGAAAGAGGGTTGATTTCATCCCCATTCAGTTAAGAAACACCCAGCTGGGAGGGGAAGAAAGACCCCTGGATTTCAGGAGCTGAGAAACTGAAAGTACAATGAAACACACGAACTGATGAAGCGATAAATCCTCTTTAAGCAGTGGTGGACTCTAGAAATGGAGTGAATCTAGGGACCCACCAGTTGAGTTGTTTCTGAATCCACAGGTAAAGTTTATTATGGGGGCCCACCCTAAAGCTAATGTAAATGATTGTACATGTCTCCTATACTCTGCCTCTCCTGAGGATGCAAATCCAGTTAAAAACCAACTCCAAGGTCTGCCATGCTTAGAGGCCCCCTGGGGGGTTCCCTGTGGGCCAGTTCAGGACTGATTTTAAAGGGGTTTTCTCACTACAAACATAAGCTTTCAACATGAAGGGACGGTTAAATGAAGACTTTTTCTAAATACATTGGTCAATATATTTTACTTTAGACATAAGAGTTTATCAGTTCGGAGTGCACACAGGTTTCTATGGTTACCTGCATACCAGAAGGATGTCTGTTATCTGATTAGCTGACAGTGCTGAGAGCAGAGAGTGTTGTCACCCCATGAACGGACTGACCTTCAGAGAAAAGCTAAGGGCATGTCCCCACGGCACAGAGCAAATAAATCCGACCGGTATTTGCTCTGTTTTGGGTCCGTGTACACGGCCACAGGGTGACGGCTTTTGTCCGCGGTTTGCGGACAAAAGCCCGTCCCCCTCCACAGTAAAATGTTCATGTTCCGCCCGAAAACCGAGCGGAAGAACTAACATGTTCAATCTTTTTCTGACCACTGGCGGTCTAAACAACCGTCCGGCAGAAAAAACGTGCAGTGGGGACCGCTGCACAGATTTTCCATAGAGGTCCGTGAAAAAGTTTGACAGCCGGTTTAGACGGCTTTCAAAACCGAAAAGCGTCTGTAAAACCGGCTGAAAAACCAGCCGTGGGGACATACCCTAACAATCTCTAACAAGATTAGCTTCTTTGTACAGATAAAGGCATTGTATTCAGACCTCAAAGCGTACATACCTTGTGTTTACGGAAGATAACTAGAAGCTGAATATGCTAATCACTGCTATAGAACCACCCACAGCTTGAGTGAGTGGAAAGCTGCTGGTGACTCAGTGAAACAGCATGCTGAGAAAACCTCTTTAAAACACACGTCGGATTTTCTGCCAATGGGAAGTGGGATCATATTGAAATCACATACAACAATATTCAACCACAATGTTGTGGTATATGGCAGTGCGATAGTCTGTCACAAAATAAAATTGTTGGGAAAACTGTACACGATACAAGCCCATATGGGCACCACCAGGGAGGTATCGCCAGTGCTCGTCAGGGACCCTGATTGTAAGATTTAGTGCAGGATGGGAACTGGTCCCCCCCTTTTTTCTGGGTAGGGGACGGTCCTCCCCCACTTTTTAGCCACTTAAAAAAAAAATCCACGTGAAAGCATGAGAATATGGTAAGTGGGGGAGGGCAAAGCACAGAGGAGGAAGAAGTTAACCCTTTGCCTCCTATATTTTTAGGCATCTCAGGGGGGGCAGAGTAGGCAGCAGCCTCAAGTGTCAGTGCAGAGTTAGAGCAGCACTGAATGGTGGAGCAGGTGTCAACAGGGGCTGCTTTACCAATCAGAACACTGCTCACAGACCAGCATATTCTGTATCTGGGGCTGTGTAGGTATCTTTCCCTCCCCACATATACCACTTCACCTATGCTCAGCCCTCATCAGATAAGAAGAGAAGCTCCTGCTGAATGAATCAGTGGTCCCCTTCCTCCACTGTCTGTAGTGGGAGCAAGAAGCTACCACTGAACCAGATAACAGGAGACAGGTAAGGAGGGGTCAAGGGTGCTAGGCGTTGTGTGTGCATGTGAGTAGGGTATGTGTATATACTGTATGTACAGCCATGTGTATAGTGTGTGTGTATACATATATAAAATGTGTCTGTGTGTTTACATGTATCCAGCATGCGTATAAGGATATAGTCACATGGCCTTTGTGGTCTGTACTTCAGGGCATAATTGTGCTGCAATACTCTCTGTAGTACGGACTGTATCTACAGTAATTCATAGCTCTCATTGAGAGATATGATTAACTTCCATTTTCCCCATGTTCTGTGCACCGAGAGAAAGAAGTGGTATGTCACTTCTTCCCTGCACTTACACGCTGGGCAAAATGAAAGTGAATGGTGCCAGCCCCAGAGCATTTTAGAAGTACAGACTGGCCAGCATATACTTCTAAAACACCCGGCACATAGCAGACCACACAGTACGCCTCAGGTAGTCTGGGTCGTTTGCTTGTCAGAATAAAGTAATATCCACTGCACACCAAACAGGTTCAAAGAGTATTTATTGTGACACTAGTGGGAGACCATCTTATATCATTACAGAAATATACTCAACAAGTATTTTACATTTACAGATGTTTTATAATGTAGCAGCGTTTCGGCGATAAGCCTTTATCAAGCAAAACATCTGAAGCAGTGTTTACAAAGAAAATTTATTAATATATGAGTAAAAATAATGTTTATAAAAGAGATGTACAGAGATGCGGGGAAAAGGAAAGGAAAAAGACAGTAGGGAAAAACGGATGGAAAAGTGAGGAACATAGAATATGAAATGACATAAAAGAATGATAGGGGAATAATAGAGAATAAGGAAAGTCCAGAGAAGACTACCTAATGGCTGGGGGAGATGATGTAGGGAGTAGTATATAGTTTGGTGGGGGGCGAAGCTAAAAAGCTAAATGGATGAAAACAGGAGTAGATGAGGTATCATAATATAAGATACAGTAACAGGTAAGAATATATAGAGAAGACTCACCTGTAAATATAGTAGAAGGTGTTACCAAATAGTAGGTAAGGAAGGGTTGGCTGGGTCTAAAGGAGTGAAGGGATAAGAAGGTCATATGGGGCCTAGATAAGGGCTACCCATGTGTAGAGATAATGAGTAGGGCAATACCTGTATGAAAGACCAAACAGCGGGCAGAAGCGGCTTCTAGGGGAATAGGGGTAAATAAAATAAGTAGATGTGGGCAACAAAAAACAGGTATAAGGGCAGAAGTTGCGGTGAAAGGATAGAGCAGAAAAGGGGGATGCTTACCGGGGGATAGCAGGTAATGGACGCGACGTCCGGGGTCAGAATGCAGAGCCCATAAACGTCCGGGGCGCGGGACGCCAAAATAAAGGCGTCCGCGCATGCGCGGGACCCGGCCGCGGCTGCGCCCGTAGAGAGGGAGTACCAGGGAAAAGGCAAGTGAACACGCTTGGCCAGAGCGCATGGGGTCGGAAAAAATGCGCATGCGGCAGTGTGAAAAAAGACGGAGGAATTGGTGAAAGAGCGAAATATCTCAGAAATGTATTTAATAAGGTTAAAATTGGGTAATATAGACAGTGAAAGCGCAGCGACGCAGGATGAGTGAAAGGATAAAAGGAAAAACAGAGGAATAAAGGGAATAAACAAAAGGAGGAGCACAATGTAAAACGGGAAAGGGAAAAGGTGGAAGCATAAGTAAGACATCAGTAGAAGAAAGCAGGAGAAAAAGGAAGACAAAGACAGTATTACCAACAATATGTAGACGAGTCATTTCATCTGTAAATGAAAAATATGTATAAGAAATACAGTATACAATAAAAACGAAATACAGTACATAATACAATATAAGAATACAATATAAGAAGGTATGATTTACCATCAAAATATATGGTATATGAATTATCATGAAGTATGAGCCTAAGCAATAAAGAAGTAGCATGTTAGAAATATAGCAGGATAAGGAAAAATCATAAGCGTATATCGGGATTCACGATTAAGGCCATGGGGGTTCAAGGGTATTGAGAGTATGAATCCAGTAAACGCTCTCGTTTAAGTAGATTAGCGATACGGTCCCTCCACGGCGTGGTAATGGGATTTGTTTCAATGATTTGGAAGCGTAAACTGTGAAGGTTGATGGTTGTGCTCAACAAAATGTGCCGGAACAGGTAACAAATCTTCCTTGCAACGAATAGTAGATTTGTGTTTTTGAAATTCTATCTTTTACTGCTTGGGTAGTTTTGGCCCACATAGGCCAATCCGCATGGACATTTCAATAGGTAAATGACATAATTAGAGAGACAGGAAAAAAAGCCTTTTTATAGGAATTAAACGACCAGTGAGAGGATGGGTGAAGAAACTGCCTTTTCGTGACGGCAAACATTGGGCACAGCCGAGGCATGGGAAAGTACCACGTCTCAAGTGCTGAGTGTGAGTTGGCATGTAGTAGCCCGAAATGATCCAAACTCTGCCCTCACCAGTCTGTCACGTAGGTTCCTATCCCTTTTGTGGCACTGTAGAGGTGGATTCTGGAATTCTGGTATGTCAGGAAAGGAACGCGATAAAATGGGCCAATGTCTGCGGATAATGTGATGTACTTTAGGTACAAATGGGTGGTATTTTAGTATTATTGGAAGGCGTTGGGTATTATTGTCTCTATTTGGACAGTCGGTCCTAGTAGTGTGTTCCCTTGCCCTTCTTCCTGGTACTTCCTCTCTACTGCGCAGCCGCGGCCGGTCCCGCGCATGCGCGGGACGCCTTTAAATGGCGTCCCCGCGCCCGGGCGCTATCGCTCTGCATTCTGACCCCGGGCGTAGCGTCCCATTACCTGCTATCCCCCGGTAAGCCATCCCCCTGTCTGCTCTATCCTTTCACCGCTACTTCTGCCCTTATACCTGTTTTTTGTTGCCCACATCTACTTATTTATTTATCCTATTCCCCCTAGAAGCCGCTTCTGCCCGCTGTTTGGTCTTTCATACAGGTATTGCCCTACTCATATCTCTACACATTTGGGTTTACCCTTATCTAGGCACCATATGACCTTCTTATCCCTTCACTCCTTTAGACCCAGCCATACCCTTCCTTACCTACTATTTGGTATTCACCTTCTACTATATTTACAGGTGAGTCTCTCTATATATTCTTACCTGTTACTATATCTCATATTATGATACTCATCTACTCCTTTTTTCATCCATTTAGCTTTATAGCTTCGCCTCACCATCTATATACTACTCCCTACATAATCTCCCTCAGCCATTTAGGTAAGTCTTCTCTGGACCTGCCTTATTCTCTATTATTCTCTATCATTCTTTTATGTCATTTCATATTCTATGTTCCTCACATTTCCATCCATTTTTCCCTTCTGTCTTTTTCCTTTCCTTTTACCCCACATCTCTGTACATCATTATTGTTACTCATATATTAATACATTTTCTTTGTATCACTGTTTCAGATGTTTTGCTTGATAAAGGCTTATCGCCGAAACGTCGCTACATTATAAAACATCTACTACCGAATGTAAAATACTTGTTGAGTATATTTCTGTAATGATATAAGATGGTCTCCCACTGGTGTCACAATAAATACTCTTTGCATCTAAAACCTGTTTGGTGTGCAGTGGATATTACTTTATACTTTACTGGACGAAGGTCCTATTTCATTTTGCACCCTCCTTGCCCATATCACCCCTATTTAGGTGTGCACAACCAATTTAATTCATAATATATGTATCCTTTTTGTTAAGTTGAACCAGCTGATATCTATTATTGACAATAAATGACTTCCGAGGTTTTTGCCTACAGTGACACTGAAGCTGAGAGAATTATCTCTAATTCTACTATTTCCCGAGATTTTCTCAATATACCCCCTGCTGAGTTACGCACCAGAGATTATGAAAAAGAATTGAGGAAATATACGGCATACGAATTACATGCCACTACTTTAATTGAGTATCATAAAGTCCAACGTATCCCCAGAGGCCTTAGAAGTAATCTCAGGCCCACTATATTTGCAGACGATCCGGACTACTGCCAGAAATACAAAAATATACTCAACAAGTGTTCCTTTGATTTAATTTTATTAACGGTTGAAACCTTACAAACCAAACTCGGGGAATCCTCCAAGAAAATTGAAACCATCGAACTACAATTGAGTTCATCTACCTCCCTAGAAGAGTGGACTAAGCTCAAAGAAAAAATCAATCACACCATTCAAGATTTCAGAACAACGAATGAACAGAGGAAACGGAGCAAATTTCTGAGAGACACTGAGGATTACCTCAATGACACCATCTATAGGTGGCAAGATCGTACTACCACCTATACTCGCACTCCTTTCAGTCGCTCAACACGATATAACCTTTCTTCCGGTTCAGATAGTGATCTCTCCACATCCTCCTACAGACAACCTTTTTTAGGCAGAGGACGAGGACGGAAACAGAGACGAAACTATACATACGACCTATACGCAGGGGGACCCCGCATGTTGACACGTTCACAGGTGAGTCACAACTGATATTTAACATCTCATCCCGTAACCTTTCCCCTACAGAGATGGATCTCCTTAGTAAAGGCTTATCATTTTGTCCAACCTCACCGTTCGACACGTTTACACTTGAAAAGGACTTACAACGTTTTTTTCGCTCCATCAGACTCAAAGCCCATTTTCATACCAACCCGGACAGACCCAGCCTATCCGACACGACTCCTTCTACTACTACTTTTTCCATCTCCCAATTTAACCTGAGAGTTAAGTAAAAATAAAATCCACCCTCTAACCACCACCCGGTGGAAACTTTTGTCCATTTGGTCAAACAAGACATAACATCCCTCACATCTGAAATTTCACAAGGTACCCTGAAAGACCACTCCAATTTACCGCCCTTAGAACAACAAGCACTTAATAACCTGTGCAAATCACCAGACATTATCATTAAACCAGCCGATAAGGGCGGAGCCATCGTGGTAATGGACAAAAACATGTATCTCAATGAAATCAATCGCCAGCTTTCTGATCATGACAGATATAAACTACTGGATAGAAACCCCACCAGTTTAATAAATAAGAAAATTCAGGATCTAATCTTACGATACACAGCATCTAATGTCATTGATACACGCACAGCTGATTTCCTGACCAACCATCACCCTATTATTCCCGTCTTCTATATTTTACCAAAAATTCATAAAGATCCGATTAATCCTCCAGGACGCCCGATTGTAGCATCCACCGACTCCATCTTATCACCCTTTGCTATCTTTCTGGAGAAAATTCTAACACCCCTGGTACGTACTACACCTTCCTTCATTTTGGACACTGACTAAACTAAAATCCATTTCTCCAATCCCGGTACCTCACTTTTTGATAACATGGGACGTGACAAGCTTATACACCTCGATATCCCATGACTCGGGTATTAGAGCTGTAGAAAAGTTTCTTGAATTACACGATTTCACACCTCTAGCTAAAATATTCTGCCTCGACGTTCTCTCTTTGATTTTATATAATAACTTTTTTCTGTTCGGCGACCAATTTTACCTCCAGTGTAAAGGGACAGCCATGGGCAGCAATATGGCTCCACCCTACGCCAACATATTCATGGCCATCTTTGAAGACGAATATGTTTATACTCACCCTTCTTTCTGTCTACATGCTAAACTATGGTCACGGTACATAGATGACATCTTTTGCATCTGGACTGGCCCACTTGACAGTCTCTTGGATTTCCATTCTTACATTGATTCCGTCCTCCCACGTCTCCATTTCACGATACACCATAGTACTGAAAGTGTTAATTTTTTGGATACCACCATATCTTCAGACTCTGACGGTAATTTACACTCAGACCTTTACAAAAAACCTACTGACCGTAATAGTCTGTTACATTACCAAAGTAATCATGCTCCCAACACTAAGAAGTCCCTCCCACGGTCACAGTTCAATCGTATACAACGTATTGTTCAAGACCCTGAAATTCAACACATTAGACTACAAGAAATGTCAGCACGTTTTGAAGCTAGGGGTTACCCTAAACATCTTCTGGAACAAACCAAATCCTCATTGCCCACTACTAGGACCGACTGTCCAAATAGAGACAATAATACCCAACGCCTTCCAATAATACTAAAATACCACCCATTTGTACCTAAAGTACATCACATTATCCGCAGACATTGGCCCATTTTATCGCGTTCCTTTCCTGACATACCAGAATTCCAGAATCCATCTCTACAGTGCCACAAAAGGGATAGGAACCTACGCGACAGACTGTTGAGGGCAGACTTTGGATCATTTCGGGCTACTACACGCCAACTCGCACTCAGCACTCCGAGACGTGGTACTTTCCCATGCCTCGGCTGTGCCCAATGTTCGTCCGTCACGAAATGCAGTTTCTTCACCCATCCTCTCACTGGTCGTCAATTTCCTATAAAAGGCTTTTTTCCTGTCTCTCTAATTATGTCATTTACCTATTGAAATGTCCATGCGGATTGGCCTATGTGGGCCAAACTACCCAAGCAGTAAAAGATAGAATTTCAAAACACAAATCTACTATTCGTTGCAAGGAAGTTTTGTTACCTGTTCCGGCACATTTTGTTGAGCACAACCATCAACCTTCACAGTTACGCTTCCAAATCATTGAACAAATCCCATTACCACGCCGTGGCGGGGACCGTATCGCTAATCTACTTAAACGAGAGCGATACTGGATTCATACTCTCAATACCCTTGAACCACATGGCCTTAATCGTGAATACGATATACGCTTATGATTTTTCCTTCTCCTGCTATATTTCTAACATGCTACTTCTTATGCTTATGGCTCATACTTCATGATAATTCATATACCTTATATTTTGATGGTAAATCATACCTTCTTATATTGTATTCTTATATTGTATTATGTACTGTATTTCGTTTTTATTGTACTTATACATATTTTTCATTTACAGATGAAATGACTCGTCTACATATTGTTGGTAATACTGTCATTGTCTTCCCTTTTTCTCCTGCTTGTCTTCTACTGATGTCTTACTTATGCTTCCACCTTTTACCTCCCGTTTTACATTGTGCTCCTCCTTTTGTTTATTCCCCTTTATTCCTCTGTCTTTCCTTTTATCCTTTCACATCATCCTGCTGTCGCTGCGCTTTCACTGTCTATATTCCCCATTTTTAACCTTATTACACACCTTTCTGCTATATATATCGCTCTTTCACCAATTCCTCCGGTCTTTTTTCACACTGCGCGGTTTTTCCGACGCATGCGCTCTGGCCAAGCGTGTTCACTTGCCCTTCTTCCTGGTACTCCCTCTCTACTGCGCAGCCGCGGCCGGTCCCGCGCATGCGCGGACGCCTTTATATGGCGTCCCGCGCGCCGGACGCTATCGGCTCTGCATTCTGACCCCAGACGTCGCGTCCATTACCTGCTATCCCCCGGTAAGCCATCCCCCTGTCTGCTCTATCCTTTCACCGCTACTTCTGCCCTTATACCTGTTTTTTGTTGCCCACATCTACTTATTTATTTATCCTATTCCCCCTAGAAGCCGCTTCTGCCCGCTGTTTGGTCTTTCATACAGGTATTGTCCTACTCATATCTCTACATATGGGTAGCCCTTATCTAGGCACCATATGACCTTCTTATCCCTTCACTCCTTTAGACCCAGCCATACCCTTCCTTACCTACTATTTGGTATTCACCTTCTACTATATTCACAGGTGAGTCTCTCTATATATTCTTACCTGTTACTATATCTCATATTATGATACTCATCTACTCCTTTTTTTCATCCATTTAGCATTATAGCTTCGCCTCACCATCTAGATACTATTCCCTACATAATCTCCCTCAGCCATTTAGGTAAGTCTTCTCTGGACCTGCCTTATTCTCTATTATTCTCTATCATTCTTTTATGTCATTTCATATTCTATGTTCCTCACTTTTCCATCCGTTTTTTCCTACTGTCTTTTTCCTTTCCTTTTCCCCCACATCTCTGTACATCTCTGTATATCATTATTGTTACTCATATATTAATACATTTTCTTTGTATCACTGTTTCAGATGTTTTGCTTGATAAAGGCTTATCGCCGAAACGTCGCTACATTATAAAACATCTACTACCGAATGTAAAATACTTGTTGAGTATATTTCTGTAATGATATAAGATGGTCTCCCACTAGTGTCACAATAAATACTCTTTGCATCTAAAACCTGTTTGGTGTGCAGTGGATATTACTTTATACTTTACTGGACGAAGGTCCTATTCCATTTTGCACCCTCCTTGCCCATATCACCCCTATTTAGGTGTGCACTAGCAATTCTTATCATAATATATGTTTGCTTGTCAGAATTCTGTGTTTGCAATCGCCAAGTTTTCAACAAACAAACGACAACTGTCAGTGCCGTAAAACCATCATGTAAACCCACCCAAAGTGTGTAGTGTGTCCACCATATAATATGTTCAATATATGTATATATACACACACAATTTCTGGGGTACCTTGTCTAATGCAGTTAGTCTCTGGGGTATAGTGTGTAATGTAATAATCTCTGGGGTATAGTGTAAAATAATCGCTGTTATACACTGTGTAATGTAATCTCTGGTTTACAGTGTGTAATGTAGTAATCTCTGGGTACGGTGTAATATAATCTCTTCCTGTAGTCATGGGGATGGCCGCTGAGGTACGGTGGGTAATGTAGTAATGTCTTAGGTACGGTGTGTAATCTAATCTCTGGGGTACAGTGGGTAATGTAGTAATCTCTGGGGTGCAGTGAGTAATGTAATCTCTGGGGTATGGTGTAATGTAATCTCTGGGGTACAGTGTGTAATGTAATCTCTGGGGTATGGTGTAATGTAATCTCTGGGGTACAGTGAGTAATGTAATCTCTGGGGTATGGTGTAATGTAATCTCTGGGGTAAAGTGTGTAATGTAATCTCTGGGGTACAGTGTGTAATGTAATTAATTTCTAGGGTTCAAGTGTGTAATATAATACATTTTTGGGGCACATTGAACTATATTATTTCTTGAGTACAATGTGCAATTCATTTCTAAAGTGCAGTGAGTGATGTCATTTCTGGTGTATGGTATGCAATAGAATACATTTTGAGGTACAGTCTGTGACATATGTGATTCCTAGGGGTACAGTGAGATTTGGTTCTTTTATTTTCCTCATTCTGTTGTGTGTATTACAAGTTTAGTGGAGTAGTGACAGCGAAATTTGCTGCATTGCACACATTATTTTATTTCCATCTAGAGGGGGAAATATTATAGGTGGCCTGGTTTGGCTTCATTGCCAGGGCTCCTTTTTAGTCCCAGTTCGGCCCTGAAATTCAGTAATGATCAAACTGTAGTATTAAAGGGGTTGTCTCACTACATCAATTCATTTTACCTCAGTCCTGCTTTCTCAGTTTCATTTTTGAATTCAGGGGCAGTTTACCTGCTACTACTGGCCTGCAGCGATGAGCTGCTGAGAACACCAGGTCTGTAGCTATAGCGACCAGCACTGGCAGCCTATCAGGAGAGATCAAACAGGTCTGTAGCTATAGCAAACTGATGCAGCCCAACTGAGGAGCTGATGCAGCCCTTTCAAGAGGAGATATCTAGGAATAGGTAGGACACTGTTAATGGACATATATTGCAAAGTGACTTGTTTTTACAAGATCTTTAACATAAAAATCAATTCTTGTAGTGAGACAACCCCTTTAAGTTAATAACAGTGACAACAAAATACTATCAGTGACGTCATAATAGCATAGATGTGTATAATGTGAGATACTGTAGATTAGACTGTTGTGGCGCCTATAATAGGTAAATCTAAATATGCATCTGACGTTCACTTCTATTGAATTTATACTTCACTATGACCGTTTTAATCCTTCAAGGAATCATAAAACTCACGAGAGCAACTCATAACCGTATGGATTGCACCAAAAGTGTTCGGCATACGGGCTGCGCTTAGACTCGCTGGGATAGGCTATATTCACACGGCTTAAATTGGGACATATTTCGCACCATACTGCGCTAAATACAGGGCGAGATACGTCCCAGTCATTACGGTAATCCACAGTTCTCATATGGATTACGTCTCCTCTCCCCGCTCAGACAATACGCCGCGGGGGGAGATAAGTGACATGTCAATTACTAGCGGCAAATACGTTATATAGTAATGAATGTCTATGGGGCCGGCCGGCGGGCTGTCCATCCCCCCCGCCCGCATTACGGGACTGGGGGCGAGCTCCCGTAGTTTCGGTGTAATTACACCCCGCAATTATGCCATGTGAACTTAGCCTTAGAGGGGGCCGCATTATTATGCCTATGGCTGGGGGCCCGGATGCTTTGGTTGTATGGGGCCCAGATATTACTTATGGCAGCCCTGCAGGTGCAACCATAATCCCATAGAGTTTATGTCAAGACAAGCTATGGTAGACTCCTGTACAATCCTTTTCCCGCCCAATGTCCTTGTCCACTGTGACCATTACTGTGTCCACGCTCATTAGAAACACGTTACATAACACTTAGCTGCCTCCACTAACTCTTCCCGTCAGTGCGGGTTGTTACTCCACCGCCTGACGTCCACCTCCGCCTTCTCAGGACTTCTGTCCCTCGGCGGCTTCCATACTTCGGCCCTGACGTCACGTCCTGTCCTAAACTAACATGAAAGTTTAGGGCGCGAAAGTAGGTTGAAGCGTATTCTGTGTTGTCATCCGAAGCTCCGTTCAAGCCAATCCTTGGACGTGTCCCGCCATGGACCAGGTGTCCTGTATGAAGAGCCTGCTCCTGGCAGTGGCGCAGTACAGGGGCTGTAAGAACGAGGCGAACGGGGCAGCGCTGCGGCGGCAGCTGGAGGTACAGTAACCGGTGGTGTATGTCTGTGGCCGCAGCTCTGTGCGTCAGCGCTAACCGCCTTCCCTTCCTCTCACAGACCATCCTGGGGCTGAAGTTAAACAAGCTGTTTGTGTCCAGCCACATATTGCCCAGCGAGTGTCTGAGCAGCCTCGTGGAGCTCATCGAAGACCCCAACACCAGCCCTGCTGTCACCCTCAAGACGATTGGCCTGCTGAGTAGCCTGGGTATGAGACCTCTGTTCATTGGTTACATGTTGTATTCATCCATACAGCCCTGCCTGCTTCCCTGTGTCATTGGTACTGCTAACACAGCAGCTTGTGCGTGTCTTGTCCATGATCATATCATGGGGATGGCTGTAGGGCGACTGCCGCTGACCGGTCATGTGTGTCCTGTAGTCATTGAGACGTCTGTAGGTCGACTGCCGCAGTCCTGTCATGTGTGGCCTGTAGTCATGGTGACGTCTGTAGGACGACTGCCGCAGTCCTATGATGTATGCTCTGTAGTCATGGCGACGGCTGTAGGGCGACTGCCGCGGCCCCGTGATGTGTGGCCTGTCGTCACGGAGACGGCTGTAGGGCGTCTGCCGCGGCCCCGTGATGTGTGGCCTGTCGTCATGGCGACGGCTGTAGGGCGTCTGCCGCGGCCCCGTGATGTGTGGCCTGTCGTCATGGCGACGGCTGTAGGGCGTCTGCCGCGGCCCCGTGATGTGTGGCCGGTCGTCATGGCGACGGCTGTAGGGCGTCTGCCGCGGCCCCGTGATGTGTGGCCTGTCGTCATGGCGACGGCTGTAGGGCGAACTGCCGCGGCCCCGTTGTGTGGCCTGTCGTAAAATGGCGACGGCTGTAGGGCGACTGCCGCGGGCCCCTGTTTTGTGTGGCCTGCCCGTCATGGGGGACGGCTGTAGGGCGACTGCCGCGGCCCCGTGTTGTGTGGGCCTGTCTCATGGCGACGGCTGTAGGGCAAATGCCGCGGCCCCGTGTTGTGTGGCCTTTTGTCACGGCGACGGTGTTAGGGCGACTGCCGCGGCCCCGTGTTGTGTGGCCTGTTGTCACGGCGACGGCTGTAGGCAAACTGCCGCGCCCCGTGTTGTGTGGCCCCTGTCGTCACGGCGACGGCTGTAAGGGCGACGCCCGGCCCCGTGTGTGTGGCCTGTCGTCACGGCGACGGCTGTAAGGGCGACGCCGCGGCCCCGTGATGTGTGGCCTTTTCGTCACGGCGACGGCTGTAGGGCGACTGCCGCGGCCCCGTGATGTGTGGCCTGTCCTGTGATGTGTGGCCTGTCGTCATGGCGACGGCTGTAGGGCGACTGCCGCGGACCCGTGATGTGCTGCCTGTCCTGTGATGTGTGGCCTGTCGTCATGGCGACGGCTGTAGGAAGACTGCCGCGGCCCTGTGATGTGTGGCCTGTCGTCATGGCGACAGCTGTAGGACGACTGCCGCGGCCCTGTGATGTGTGGCCTGTCGTCATGGTGACGGCTGTAGGACGACTGCCGCGGCCACCTGGATGTGGGGCCCCTGTCGTCATGGTGACGGCTGTAGGACGACTGCCGCTGTCCTGTGATGTCTGGCCTGTTGTCATGGTGACGGCTGTAGGGCGACTGCCGCGGCCCCGTGTTGTGTGGCCTGTCGTCATGGCGACGGCTGTAGGGCGACTGCCGCGGCCCCGTGTTTTTGTGGCCTCTCGCCCATGGCGACGGCTGTAGGGCGACTGCCGCGGCCCGTGTTGTGTGGCCTGTCGTCATGGCGACGGCTGTAGGGCGACTGCCGCGGCCCCGTGATGTGGGGCCTGTCGTCACGGCGACGGCTGTAGGGCGACTGCCGCGGCCCCGTGATGTGTGGCCTGTCCTGTGATGTGTGGCCTGTCGTCATGGCGACGGCTGTAGGGCGACTGCCGCGGTCCCGTGATGTGTGGCCTGTCCTGATGTTGGTCTTCTCATGGCGACGGCTCGTGAGGCACTGCCGCGGCGTGATGTGCGGTCCTGTCCTGAGTGCCTTGTCATGGGAGGCTGTAGGCACTGCCGCGGCCCTGTGATGTGTGGCCTGTCGTCATGGTGACGGCTGTAGGACGACTGCCGCGGTCCCGTGATGTGTGGCCCTGTCGCCCATGGTGACGGCTGTAGGACGACTGCCGCGGCCCGTGATGTGTGGCCTGTCGTCATGGTGACGGCTGTAGGACGACTGCCGCGGCCCCGTGATGTGTGGCCTGTCGTCATGGCGACGGCTGTAGGGCGACTGCCGCGGCCCCGTGTTGTGTGGCCTGTCGTCATGGCGACGGCTGGTAGGGCATCTGCTGCCGCGGCCCCGTGTTGTGTGGCCTGTCGTCATGGCACGGCTGTAGGGCGACTGCCGCGGCCCCGTGTTGTGTGGCCTGTCGTCATGGCGACGGCTGTAGGGCGCTGCCGCGGCCCGGTTGTGTGGCTGTCGTCATGGCGAGGGCTGTAGGGCGACTGCCGCGCGCCCCGTTTGTTGTGTGGCCTGTCGTCATGGCGACGGCTGTACGGGCGACTGCCCCCGGCCCCGTGTGGAGTGGGCCTGTCGTCATGGCGACGGCTGTAGGGCGACTGCCGCGGCCCCGTGTTGTGTGGCCTGTCGTCATGGCGACGGCTGTAGGGCGACTGCCGCGGCCCCGTGTTGTGTGGCCTGTCGTCATGGCGACGGCTGTAGGGCGACTGCCGCGGCCCCGTGTTGTGTGGCCTGTCGTCATGGCGACGGCTGTAGGGCGACTGCCGCGGCCCCGTGTTGTGTGGGCCTGTCGTCATGGCGACGGCTGTAGGGCGACGCCGCGGCCCCGTGTTGTGTGGCTGTCGTCATGGCGACGGCTGTAGGGCGACTGCCGCGGCCCCGTGTTGTTGGTCCTGTCGTCATGGCGACGGCTGTAGGGCGACTGCCGCGGCCCCGTGTTGTGTGGCCTGTCGTCATGGCGACGGCTGTAGGGCGACTGCCGCGGCCCCTGTTGTGTGGCCTGTCGTCATGGCGACGGCTGTAGGGCGACTGCCGCGGCCCGTGTGTGTGTGGCCTGTCGTCATGGCGACGGCTGTAGGGCGACTGCCGCGGCCCCCCGTGTTGTGTGGCCTGTCGTCATGGCGACGGCTGTAGGGCGACTCCCCGCGGCCCCGTGTTGTGTGGCCTGTCGTCATGGCGACGGCTGTAGGGCGACTGCCGCGGCCCCGTGTTGTGTGGCCTGTCGTCATGGCGACGGCTGTAGGGCGACTGCCGCGGCCCCGTGTTGTGTGGCCTGTCGTCATGGCGACGGCTGTAGGGCGACTGCCGCCGGCCCCGTGTTGTGTGGCCTGTCGTCACTGGCGACGGCTGAAGGGCGACTGCCGCGGCCCCGTTTTTGTGTGGCCTGTCGTCATGGCGACGGCTGTAGGGCGACTGCCCGCGGCCCCTTTGTTGTGTGGCCTGTCGTCACGGCGACGGCTGTAGGGCGACTGCCGCGGCCCCGTGTTGTGTGGCCTGTCGTCACGGCGACGGCTGTAGGGCGACTGCCGCGGCCCCCGTGTTTGTGTGGCCTGTCGTCACGGCGACGGCTGTAGGGCGACTGCCGCGGCCCCGTGTTGTGTGGCCTGTCGTACACGGCGACGGCTGTAGGCGACTGCCGCGGCCCCGTTGTTGTGGCCTGTCGTCACGGCGACGGCTGTAGGGCGACTGCCGCGGCCCCCGTGTTGTGTGGCCTGTCGTCCACGGCGACGGCTGTAGGCGACTGCCGCGGCCCCGATGTTGTGTGGCCTGTCGTCACGCGCGACGGCTGTAGGGCGACTGCCGCGGCCCCGTGTTGTGTGGCCTGTCGTCACGGCGACGCGCTGTAGGGCGACTGCCGCGGCCCCGTGTTGTGTGGCCTGTCGTCACTGGCGACGGCTGTAGGGCGACTGCCGCGGCCCCCGTGATTGTGTGGCCTGTCCGTCACGGCGACGGCTGTAGGGCGACTGCCGCGGCCCCGTGTTGTGTGGCCTGTCGTCACGGCGACGGCTGTAGGGCGACTGCCGCGGCCCCGTGTTGTGTGGCCTGTCGTCACGGCGACGGCAGTAGGGCGACTGCCGCGGCCCCGTGTTGTGTGGCCTGTCGTCACGGCGACGGCTGTAGGGCGACTCCCCGCGGCCCCGTGTTGTGTGGCCTGTCGTCACGGCGACGGCTGTAGGGGCGACTGCCGCGGCCCCGTGTTGTGTGGCCTGTCGTCACGGCGACGGCTGTAGGGCGACTGCCGCGGCCCCGTGTTGTGTGGCCTGTCGTCAGGGGCGACGGCTGTAGGCGACTGCCGCGGCCCCGTGTTGTGTGGCCTGTTCTTTCACGGCGACGGCTGTAGGGCGACTGCCGCGGCCCCGTGTTGTGTGGCCTGTCGTCACGGCGACGGCTGTAGGGCGACTGCCGCGGCCCCGTGTTGTGTGGCCTGTCGTCACGGCGACGGCTGTAGGGCGACTGCCGCGGCCCCGTGTTGTGTGGCCTGTCGTCACGGCGACGGCTGTAGGGCGACTGCCGCGGCCCCGTGTTGTGTGGCCTGTCGTCACGGCGACGGCTGTAGGGCGACTGCCGCGGCCCCGTGTTGTGTGGCCTGTCGTCATGGCGACGGCTGTAGGGCGACTGCCGCGGCCCCGTGTTGTGTGGCCTGTCGTCATGGCGACGGCTGTAGGGCGACTGCCGCGGCCCCGTGTTGTGTGGCCTGTCGTCACGGCGACGGCTGTAGGGCGACTGCCGCGGCCCCGTGTTGTGTGGCCTGTCGTCACGGCGACGGCTGTAGGGCAAACTGCCGCGGCCCCGTGTTGTGTGGCCTGTCGTCACGGCGACGGCTGTAGGGCGACTGCCGCGGCCCCGTGTTGTGTGGCCTGTCGTCACGGCGACGGCTGTAGGGCACTGCCGCGGCCCCGTGTTTTGTGGCCTGTCGTCACGGCGACGGCTGTAGGGCGACTGCCGCGGCCCCGTGATGTGTGGCCTGTCGTCACGGCGACGGCTGTAGGGCGACAGCCGCGGCCCCGTGATGTGTGGCCTGTCGTCACGGCGACGGCTGTAGGGCGACTGCCGCGGCCCCGTGATGTGTGGCCTGTCGTCACGGCGACGGCTGTAGGGCGACTGCCGCGGCCCCGTCATGTGTGGCCTGTCGTCACGGCGACGGCTGTAGGGCGACTGCCGCGGCCCCGTGATGGGGGGCCTGTCGTCCCCGGCGACGGCTGTAGGGCGACTGCCGCGGCCCCGTGATGTGTGGCCTGTCGTCACGGCGACGGCTGTAGGGCGACTGCCGCGGCCCGTGATTGTGTGGCCTGTCGTCACGGCGACGGCTGTAGGGCGACTGCCGCGGCCCCGGAGTGGCCTGTCGTCACGGCGACGGCTGTAGGGCGACTGCCGCGGCCCCGTGATGTGTGGCCTGTCGTCACGGCGACGGCTGTAGGGCGACTGCCGCGGCCCCGTGATGTGTTGCCAGACGACACGCCGACCCCTGGATGGCGACTGCCGCGGCCCCGTGATGTGTGGACTGGCGTCACGGCGACGGCTGTAGGGCGACTGCCGCGGCCCCGTGATGTGTGGCCTGTCGTCACGGCGACGGCTGTAGGGCGACTGCCGCGGCCCCGTGTTGTGTGGCCTGTCGTCACGGCGACGGCTGTAGGGCGACTGCCGCGGCCCCGTGATGTGTGGCCTGTCGTCACGGCGACGGCTGTAGGGCGACTGCCGCGGCCCCGTGATGTGTGGCCTGTCGTCACGGCGACGGCTGTAGGGCGACTGCCGCGGCCCCGTGATGTGTGGCCTGTCGTCACGGCGACGGCTGTAGGGCGCCTCCCCGCGGGCCCCGTGATGTGTGGCCTGTCGTCACGGCGACGGCTGTAGGGCGACTGCCGCGGCCCCGTGATGTGTGGCCTGTCGTCACGGCGACGGCTGTAGGGCGACTGCCGCGGCCCCGTGATGTGTGGCCTGTCGTCACGGCGACGGCTGTAGGGCGACTGCCGCGGCCCCGTGATGTGTGGCCTGTCGTCACGGCGACGGCTGTAGGGCGACTGCCGCGGCCCCGTGATGTGTGGCCTGTCGTCACGGCGACGGCTGTAGGGCGACTGCCGCGGCCCCGTGATGTGTGGCCTGTCGTCACGGCGACGGCTGTAGGGCGACTGCCGCGGCCCCGTGATGTGTGGCCTGTCGTCACGGCGACGGCTGTAGGGCGACTGCCGCGGCCCCGTGATGTGTGGCCTGTCGTCACGGCGACGGCTGTAGGGCGACTGCCGCGGCCCGTGATGTGTGGCCTGTCGTCACGGCGACGGCTGTAGGGCGACTGCCGCGGCCCCGTGATGTGTGGCCTGTCGTCACGGCGACGGCTGTAGGGCGACTGCCGCGGCCCGTGATGTGTGGCCTGTCGTCACGGCGACGGCTGTAGGGCGACTGCCGCGGCCCCGTGATGTGTGGCCTGTCGTCACGGCGACGGCTGTAGGGCGACTGCCGCGGCCCCCGTGATGTGTGGCCTGTCGTCACGGCGACGGCTGTAGGGCGACTGCCGCGGCCCCGTGATGTGTGGCCTGTCGTCACGGCGACGGCTGTAGGGCGACTGCCGCGGCCCCGTGATGTGTGGCCTGTCGTCACGGCGACGGCTGTAGGGCGACTGCCGCGGCCCCGTGATGTGTGGCCTGTCGTCACGGCGACGGCTGTAGGGCGACTGCCGCGGCCCCGTGATGTGTGGCCTGTCGTCACGGCGACGTCCTGAGGGCGACTGCCGCGGCCCCGTGATGTGTGGCCTGTCGTCACGGCGACGCTGTAGGCGACTGCCGCGGCCCCGTCATGTGTGGCCTGTCGTCACGGCGACGGCTGTAGGGCGACTGCCGCGGCCCCGTGATGTGTGGCCTGTCGTCACGGCGACGGCTGTAGGGCGACTGCCGCGGCCCCGTGATGTGTGGCCTGTCGTCACGGCGACGGCTGTAGGGCGACTGCCGCGGCCCCGTGATGTGTGGCCTGTCCGTCACGGCGACGCTGTAGGGCGACTGCCGCGGCCCCGGGTTGAATGTGTGGCCTGTCGTCACGGCGACGGCTGTAGGGCGACTGCCGCGGCCCCGTGATGTGTGTGGCCTGTCGTCATGGCGACGGCTGTAGGGCGACTGCCGCGGCCCCGTGTTGTGTGGCCTGTCGTCACGGCGACGGCTGTAGGGCGACTGCCCGCGGCCCCGTGATGTGTGGCCTGTCGTCACGGCGACGGCTGTAGGGCGACTGCCGCGGCCCCCCGTGATGTGTGGCCTGTCGTCATGGCGACGGCTGTAGGGCGACTGCCGCGGCCCCGTGATGTGTGGCCTGTAGTCACGGCGACGGCTGTAGGGCGACTGCCGCGGCCCCGTGATGTGTGGCCTGTCGTCACGGCGACGGCTGTAGGGCGACTGCCGCGGCCCCGTGATGTGTGGCCTGTCGTCACGGCGACGGCTGTAGGGCGACTGCCGCGGCCCCGTGATGTGTGGCCTGTCGTCACGGCGACGGCTGTAGGGCGACTGCCGCGGCCCCGTGATGTGTGGCTGTCGTCACGGCGACGGCTGTAGGGCGACTGCCGCGGCCCCGTGTTGTGTGGGCCTGTCGTCACGGCGACGGCTGTTAGGGCGACTGCCGCGCCCCGAGTTGTGTGGCCTGTCGTCACGGCGACGGCTGTAGGGCGACTGCCGCGGCCCCGTGATGTGTGGCCTGTCGTCACGGCGACGGCTGTAGGGCGACTGCCGCGGCCCCGTGATGTGTGGCCTGTCGTCACGGCGACGGCTGTAGGGCGACTGCCGCGGCCCCGGGATGTGTGGCCTGTCGTCACGGCGACGGCTGGAGGGCGACTGCCACGGCCCCGTGATGTGTGGCCTGTCGTCACGGCGACGGCTGTAGGGCGACTGCCGCGGCCCGTGATGTGTGGCCTGTCGTCACGGCGACGGCTGTAGGGCGACTGCCGCGGCCCCGTGATGGTTGGGCCTGTCCGTCACGGCGACGGCTGTAGGGCGACTGCCGCGGCCCCGTGATGTTGGCCTGTCGTCACGGCGACGGCTGTAGGGCGACTGCCTCGGCCCCGTGATGTGTGGCCTGTCGTCACGGCGACGGCTGTAGGGCGACTGCCGCGGCCCCGTCATGTGTGGCCTGTCGTCACGGCGACGGCTGTAGGGCGACTGCCGCGGCCCCGTCATGTGTGGCCTGTCGTCACGGCGACGGACGGAGGCCGCAGTCCTGTGATGTGATGGCCTGTCGTCACGGGGACGGGCGGAGGCCGCCGTCCTGTGATGTGCTGGCCTGTCGTCACGGGGACGGGCGGAGGCCGCAGTCCTGTGATGTGATGGCCTGTCGTCACGGGGACGGGCGGAGGCCGCAGTCCTGTGATGTGTTGCCTGTCGTCACGGGGACGGGCGGAGGCGGCAGTCCTGTGATGTGATGGCCTGTCGTCATGGGGACGGGCGGAGGCCGCAGTCCTGTGATGTGATGGCCTGTCGTCATGGGGACGGGCGGAGGCCGCAGTCCTGTGATGTGATGGCCTGTCGTCATGGGGACGGGCGGAGGCCGCAGTCCTGTGATGTCTTGCCTGTCGTCATGGGGACGGGCGGAGGCCGCAGTCCTGTGATGTCTTGCCTGTCGTCATGGGGACGGGCGGAGGCGGCAGTCCTGTGATGTGACGGCCTGTCGTCATGGGGACGGGCGGAGGCCGCAGTCCTGTGATGTGACGGCCTGTCGTCATGGGGACGGGCGGAGGCGGCAGTCATGTGAGGTGTGGCCTGCCGTCTTGGGGTCGGGCGGAGGCGGCAGTCCTGTGATGTGACGGCCTGACGTCATGGGGACGGGCGGAGGCCGCAGTCCTGTGATGTGACGGCCTGCCGTCATGGGGACGGGCGGAGGCCGCAGTCCTGTGATGTGATGGCCTGCCGTCATGGGGACGGGCGGAGGCCGCAGTCCTGTGTTGTGTTGGCCTGCCGTCATGGGGACGGGCGGAGGCCGCAGTCCTGTGATGTCTTGCCTGTCGTCATGGGGACGGGCGGAGGCCGCAGTCCTGTGATGTGTTGCCTGTCGTCATGGGGACGGGCGGAGGCCGCAGTCCTGTGGTGTGTTGCCTGTCGTCAGGGGGACGGGCGGAGGCTGCAGTCCTGTGATGTGTGCAGGGCTTTGGAGTCATTAAAAAATGGACTGACTCCAACTCCCAAAACATGTAATAAATTGGTCCAGTTAATTCAATGCGGTGCCAAGAGTATGAGAAATCATCTTGGCTCTCATACATAACTTTTACCTTCAACTATTTAGCATATACCTAGTTCTGCAGATTCTTGTCATGTAACTGCATTGTTACCGTTTTGCTCCTGGTGGTGGTGAACTATGGATTACGGCGAGCGGGAAGATAAGTGACATGTCGATTATTCACGGTGTATACACGCCGAGAATAATGAATGTCTATGGGGCTGGCGGGCTGCCGCCCCACTCTCGTACACATGGCGTAATTGCAGGGCGAAATACGTCCCTCAATTACTGCTGTGTGAACATAGCCTTAAACATGTGCCATGTATGAGGGAGTCAGGCAGGAGTCAGGCGGTGTTAGGAAAATTGAGGAGTCGGAGCTTTGGCTTACCGACTCCACAGCCCAGGATGTATGGTCTGTAGTCATGGTGACGGCTGGCTGCCGCAGTCCTGTCATGTGTTGCCTGTAGTCATGGTGACGGCTGGCTGCCGCAGTCCTGTCATGTGTGGCCTGTAGTCATGGTGACGGCTGGCTGCCGCAGTCCTGTCATGTGTGGCCTGTAGTCATGGTGACGGCTGGCTGCCGCAGTCCTGTCATGTGTGGCCTGTAGTCATGGTGACGGCTGGCTGCCGCAGTCCTGTCATGTGCTGTAGTGACGGCTGGCTGCCGCAGTCCTGTCATGTGTAGCCTGTAGTCATGGTGACGGCTGGCTGCCGCAGTCCTGTCATGTGTTGCCTGTAGTCATGGTGACGGCTGGCTGCCGCAGTCCTGTCATGTGTGGCCTGTAGTCATGGTGATGGCTGGCTCCTGCAGTCACGTCATGTGTTGGCCATTGTCGTGGTGATGGCCATCGGCCGACTGATTGATGGGGTACCCATCATTGAGACTTTGAGCACTCCACCTCTTGTCAAGGGAACTTGATGATAAGTAGGGTTTGTATCGGAGAACTGCTTTAATTTGTGGTGAGTTGACGTTTTCTTCTCTACCGTTTTGGGGCTCATATGATTCTGTGATTGCTTTTTATTCTGGGTATGTAGTATAATGTGAGGTGAGGATTCAGCATGGAATCCACCCCAAGAGTTAGGGCTTGTCCCCACGGCGCAGGTTTTCAGCCGGTTTTACAGATGGTTTTCGGGTTTGAAAACAGTCTGTGAACAAACTGTCAACTTTTTACATTGCTTTAAATAGAAAAGCCGTGCAGCAGTCCCCACTGAACGGATTTTCCAGCGGACGATTTTTTACACCACCGGCGTTCCTAAACACTTAGAACATGTTAATTCTTCTGCCCGATTTTCGGGTAGAACACAAACATGTGGGTCCTAAGGGGGATCACGTGACTCCGCAAACCAGGGACAATAGCCGCCCCCCCTCTGCGTGCCAAAAAAAGACAAAATGCTGGTTGGAAAATCTGACCGGTATTTGCCGTGGAAACGCACCCTTAACAGCGTTTTCTTTTCAGTGCTGAAAACATTATTGTATGCACCGTAGTGTGGATTTGACATTGGAAGCAAAGAGAGAAGTGGACAACCGTTTTAACCCCTTAACGACCATGCACCGTCTTTTGACGTCGGCTGGTGTGGGTCGTTCGTCTGCAGCGACATCTTTTGGCGTCGCTGCAGACATCGGAGTTTGTGGCGCCCGGCGCCGCAACTGCGCTGGGATCTGGGCTGTGCTACGCAGAGCATCTCCTGCGAGCACCGGGGAGCGGAGTAAACCTCCACAACCCGATGCTTTAACCCCTTGATTGCGGCGGATCGTTACCGCAGCGCAATCAAAGGGTTCCCCTGCTCTGTCGGGTGATCGGAACACCTGGTGACCCGACAGAGCTCAGGGAACGGATGCACAGTCAGACCTAGAGTGGCCCCAGAGCTCTCTGTGTATGAAGCCAGTGACCAGGACACACTGGGTGACAGTGTGCTGTCAAAGTGACACAGATTAGAATGTATTAGCATATATGATAAATTACTAATACATTACTAAATGTTAAAAAAAAAAAAAACAGTTCTCCCTTCATGAGATTAAAAAAAGTAAAAAATATAAAGTGTAAAAAAAAATGAATAAAATAAATAGTTGTGCATACATTGCACACAAACCCCTACACATATTAGGTATCCACACGACCGTAATAACCTGCAGAATTAATCTAACAAGTTATTAAGTGTGGAATGTGAATAGTGTAAAATAAAATGTAAAAAAAACAAACAAAAATTTATTAAAAAATGTTAAATGAATTCTGCAATTATTTATAAGTGAACTTAAACTATTCCCCCATAAAGTACAACTTGTCTCGAATACAACGAGGCCTCATACAACTGCGTCATTGAAAAAATAAAAACGTTAAAACTGTTGAAACGCAAAGAGGCAAAAACTAAAAAAAATGTTCTGGTCATTAACTACTTTTCAGGCCTGGGGCTTAAAGGGGTTTTACCACGATGTAATGTTGACGTGGGATACTCTAAAATGGGTATTTAATCACTTTTCTAAATATATGTGATTACAAAAATTGCAGCCTGAGAAAGCTACAGGCTGCCTTACCTGCCCTTAGTTACTTAAAAGCTTCTATTAGATACGACCTGACGAGAGCTGCTGGCCGGGCTTGCGCAGAGAACACTTCTAATCTGATGAAAGGGAGCTGAAGAAGCTTTCAAGGCACCGGGTAGAAATATGTTGTCTTGTATACAGAATCCACTAGTTGTAGTGTGATTATCTGAGTAGATCCCTGCTTTATCTGATGACAGAGAACATGAAGAAGCTTTCAGGCTGCTGTAGAGAAAAGGTGTTGTCTTTTTTATACAGAATGCACTAGTTGTAGTTTGATTATTTGAGTGAACATTTCACACGATCCCTTATGCATGGCTCTGTGCTCTGGCTGTGTCTCTGCTCTCTCTCAGCGTGGCTTGTTTACATTTGCTTCTTAGCAGATAAGGCATGTCCTGGCAAAACGCCTTCAAGGGGTTAAACAAAATCCAAAGCCTGTGATTAGTATTGCGCTTCAGGTTTGAGTTGGCAAGTCTGCCTGGCAGGCTGCTGATTGGTCGCTGGGTATGCTGATGAAATCCGTCAAAATTCAGGTTAGTTTGGTTCTAGGCGACCAGAATCTAAAACGCAACACTACCTGAGGTGAAACGTCTCTCCACTAATGATGCAAAGTCAGCTCAAAATCCTGGCAAAGCCTGATCCACCACCTACCATATCATTGATGCACAGTACTGCTGCACATGAGTCTGTTATCTGGACTGTTGGTACAGTACGGGGCCTGTGCACATGATATTTACATACATATCCCTTAGAGTGAGTTCACATTGCTTATTGCAGCGCATACCTGTGGGCACTGGCCAGCGTGTACTTACAACAGTGCTACACTCCAGCCTCTATTCACTTTCGCAGGCACACAAGTGACATGTCACTTCTTTTTATGGACGCCAAGGAATATATCTGGTTATCAAAGCCCTCACTGAGTGCTACGATTTTACCATATTTGCAGGGCGTACTTTGGGCATATTGCAGCATAATCATGCACCAAGTTCGCCCCGCTAGTCTAGAATAATGTTGACAGTTGGTTGAGGTTTAAGCTAGATATTAATACATCACAACACTTGTTGACTTTGTTAACTTTTTTTTTCCATAGCTTGTGACATTCAAACAAGAGAAACTCTCAATGCATCCTACAACGTCACCAGTGTGCTGGCTGGTGTGGTTCATAGATACAGTTCCATCCTGAATGACCCTGTTTTATTACAGGTTTGTATATGTGGTATCATATGTCATCTCTAGTGTTGTCTTACCAATTGTGTGATGAACACGTTTTGTTACATCTATACGTCTTAGCAGCTTTGAATGTCTTTTTGTTACAAAGGCTCCATTCAGAATGGAGAGTAGGTCGTGTGTGCACATCGGTCTCCGTTCATTTCCATGGGAGCTCTACATATAGCTAAGTAAGCATGCTTTGTTGTACTCGGAACTCACATAGGACAGAACAGAGAGTGCTGCGTGTGCGTAATTTCTGTTCTAAATGGAGACTTTCGAGGGCTGGTTCTCAAGGTAGGTGTGGGTCCCAGTGGTGGAACCCGCACTTATTAGACATCTATGGTATATGCTATTTAATTGTGTGAGATCGGAAAACCCCTTTAAGTATTAGGGTATGTTCACACGTGGTAATATCAGCACGTATTTGCGCTCTAATACGGGCGAAATGTGCGGCGAAATTACAGTAATCCATAGTTCCCATAGAGAACTATGGATTACGCCTCTTCTACCCGCTCATATAATACGATCGTATTGTACATGCGGAGAGATAAGTGACATGTCAATTACTTGCGGCGAATACGCACCATGAGTAATGAATGTCAATGGGGCTGGCGAGCTGCTGCTGCTGTACGCGCCGCAGTACATCGTGTGGACATAGCCTTAAGCTACATTATTTACTTAGGTGACCATGGTCAGCAGGAAGCTTTTACACAAAG
Organism: Phyllomedusa bahiana; assembly: GCA_025379985.1. Classification (NCBI taxonomy): domain Eukaryota; kingdom Metazoa; phylum Chordata; class Amphibia; order Anura; family Hylidae; genus Phyllomedusa; species Phyllomedusa bahiana. Next base: position 71,510 of record JAODAL010008860.1, on the reverse strand, counting down.
AAAACCTTATCCGTGCAACTGGCATATCTAAATCTGTGTGCATTTGGAGATTTTTTTGGGTAACAAACAGCTTATTTATACCAATATATCACTGCAAATAATAATCCCTGTTAAAACATAACTTTTACTAGACTATTTAAAATATTAATATCTAAACCCCTATATTTACCACTGCATACCTAGATGATACAGCATACTGTGCATTATCTGCCAGTGGAGTAATCGCCCCGATAAAGAGCGGCTCCGCTTTAATGACAGACAATATCACTACATGCGTGTATAGACACCTTTAAATCCCAGCTATCCCGACGCGTTTCCCCCATACAATTCTAGGGTTCATCAGGGGATTCAAAATTTCTCTCACTGTGGAAAAAGAATACGCTATATACAACGCATATACTACAACACATGTACTTCCAAATTAGATAAGTGAACTGATACTTAGCTCAAATGCTGCCAGGTATAATGACGATAAATTCCCGCAGCACCTCTAGTACGCTGGCACCCAAGATAAGAGGGATACAGAGCAAAATTGTCTCTGCCTCCCTTTTTATGTCTTAAATGGCCCCGCAGATGTATGATAAACAATTCCCCAGTGTTTGCAAATAGATAATAACACTGTATACCCGTTCCCAGGTTCCCATGTGCATGTTTTTTTGCTCATGGTTTGTACGGCGTTCCGGATATTCAACTGCGCATGTCCGGAAGTAAAATACCTGTCACTTCCGGTTAGCATCGCCGGAAACGACGCCGCGCATATGCTGAAAGCCGGCCCGAACCACGCGGCGCCTGGCGTTCACAACAATGCACTGCGCATGTCTGGTGGGAACACCATGTCATGTCCATTCTAAGCTCTTGGGATCGACGCCATACTTATAAAAAAGGATGCGTTAGAGTTCAGATGTGCTCCTAACATCATATACCGACTAACTGTCATGGTATCTATCCTTAGCAAATGTACTTATTCTTAACACCACCTTATCTGCCATGATATATGATAGAAAAGGACTAATGTGGCGGGACATATATAATTAATTTTCCCAGAGCTAATGTTATATAGCAAACATATGTAAATTAACATGGACTTAAAACGGGGCCAAAAAAGGAACGTTCGGGGTACAGAAATTCATTGTCTTCAGCTGACATGGATTATCAAGCTGTAAGTAATCAATGAATATAATGAAAAATTAAGGATATGACACTGATAAATGTTCATACTGGTCAGACTTGAAAAGAATCCATAGTGGTCCTCTAAGGAGAGTTGCGAACGAGCAAAGCATGCAACAGGCCCAAAGATACGAGCCTTATCTATAAAACAAACCAAAATGTGAGTCCTCATTTAGGCCAATTTAGGCCCCTTTGTTGGACAGAGTCCCATACGTAAATCCATTGGCCTCCATACATCAGGATACGTCTATCCCATTGCCCTCCTCTGGGGAACTGTCTCACAACATCCAAAATCAAAAAAACGCAGAGATTCCCATTCACCCCATTATGAACTTCCCACACATGTCGAGCTACTGCGTGTCCTCTTCTATTCGTTTATCCCCCAATGTTCACCCCACCCTCTTTTGAATATTCACCTTTTTTTTTTTCCAATGTAATTGAGTGGGCAGGGCATTAACCATAAAACTACTCCTTCGTGCTACAATTAGGCAAAACTCCATCACGAATAAAAATTATGTTTTCCCAATTTGAGGCGCTTTGTAAAAGATTTATTTGTTTGTACGTATGAGACAGCTACACATCTCTGCCCACATTTAACATACCCAAGCGGTCTCCTTACCAACCAAGTACCTTGAGGGGGTATTGTGTATAATGACTATGATCAGTCCTAATCTTTATAGATCTACCCCCTCCGCCTAGTTATCGAGGGGTAAGGGAAATATCCTTTTCTCGATCCTGACCAAACATCCAAAATACCCCAGATTTTTTGAGTAGATTGATGAATTCTAGATTCTGTCATCAAAGGTTGCAACTATTGCGTCGCTCTATGGTCACTTTAATCTCCTGGGATTGCCCTGTAATAGAGTTGTCCCTGTTTTGAGTTTTTTGTGCATCCTAAAGGCTAGTCCAGGACCTTTGTTTTGGATATCCTCGATTAAGAAATCTCCTCCTTCAACAAACCTACTGTCTCCTAAAGTCTCTCGTCTCTGGAGCATTTTCTCTTAACTCTCAAAATGACCTTTTTGTATTCCTCTCTTACAGGAATGGATGGTAACTTTTCCAGTGTTGCAAACTGTTCAGTTGCTGGGGTTTCCTATACATATCTGTGTGAGAATTACCATCAGATCTTTAATACTAAGGAAATCCAGGAACGTTAAACATCCTCTCCTGCATTTCAAATGTGAAATGCTACCGAATATCTTATGAGCTGCCCAACAAACTCCTCAAAATGACATCATTGTGCCCCTCCCCAGAATATGAGGTCTTCAATGTACCATCCCCCAAAATAGTATCTGGGGGTGCCATTGTCATCTCCGATAGGGATACCAAAGTAGCCTCACCAGCCCAGGAAAACAATTTCACTACTGGGGGCGCAGATCCTCCCCATTCAGTGGTGGCCCGAGCTGGTGGAAGTCCTTGTTGCAGAATACAAACTAATATACCGTAGCACAAAATCAAGAAGTCTAATAACAAAAGCATTAGAGCCTGAAATTCTATGCTTCTTGTGGACAAAAAATGTTCAAAACGGCCTGAATCCCTCTTTCATGTGGATATTGCTATAACAGGCTTTCAACGTCTATAGAAACCTAATAGTACCTCTTTATCAAACAGCATTCCATCAATCTACGCAAAAGGTCAGAAGTATCCTTATATAGGATGGCAATGTAACCACAAATCTGTAAGATGTTATCTATAAAAATCCCTACAATTATTTGTCGTAATTGATCCCACACCTGAAACAAATGTCTGCCTTTAAAGAGCGGTAAAGCCCTTATGATTCTTGAGGATCGAATAAAATCGGTAATTTGGGATAAGAAGGCATAATAAATTTAAATTCTGTATTGATCTGAAGGCCCATTTCCAATCCCTCCACAAGTATCCTCACTAATTCCCATAGATGAAGGTTTTTGTTGGAGTCCATAGAAAGAATATCATAATACCTTTTTTATCCTTAAAAGATCGTTACACTCTGTTTTTTGACATGTCATGATTTAATATAACTATAGTTCCCCCTTATCGGAGGGTTTATAATTTTAGACATTGTCCTCGTTTCCAGTCGACAACGCTTCTAATTCTTCTCTACTCTGAATTATTGTGAAATGTAATCTCGTTCGCCAAGATTACTAATTCTTTAGAGACTATTTGCAAAAATAAATCAATTTCTACTGTATCCAGCTGACCGGGGCATTCTCCTACGTTTGAGTTCAAGTTTTTAGTTGTCCCTCTCAAATTCTTCTCCTCCATAAGAACACTAAAATACGTATACCTTCCAGTCCTTGTCGTGAACCCAACTCCTGACATTCGATCTTAGTTCTTAAATTTTTAAAAAATTTATGCCTACTTGACTTACAGCACAAATAGATGTACATCTTGTGATCCATAAAAAATCACTATACTGGTGGTGGCACAAAGGACAAGCCCCTCTGTAGAACTGTAATTCTCCTACACTTAATTGTCTATCTGTAAGATTTGATTATCCTGGTGCTGATCTAGTGTTTATTGTTTCTGACGATGTCGCAGGCAGATGCGGGGCCCTCTCCAATCCCTCTAAAATAGGGGGGGGTGTATGAGTGCCAAAGTGAGGAGGCATAATAATCCATATGTACTCCCCTTCCTCCTAAATTCGGGCGTGGACCCCAATTTTTCTAGGTCTATCCCTCTGTTCTCCCCTAGGTCTCGTAGTAGTTTGTGAGTGGTATCTGAAGATTCAGCGTCATATGACAATAATTCTCTATAGTAATGGGCGTCGATTTCAAAAATTTAAATGCTTTCCTTCTTTAAATTCCTTGGAGGTCCCTTAAATATTGTTACGTTTCCGTGCCTTTAGTCCTGTCTGATACTTTTCTAGAGATTTTGTAGCTTTGTTCTCTCCTAGTGAAATCAGAATCACCTCTAAGCATGGATGCCTGTTTCTAATCAAATTATTTAAATCGTGTAGAGGTACTTTCTAATGTTTTATTTTCCTCTTTTAATAGAATTTTCAGAAGTCGTACTGAACTATCTGAGTTCTGCTTTCCCACTCTGGCCAACAAAGATTCAGACTGTGATTCTAATCGGCAGGTGTTATATAGATTCTAAGTCCACTATGTATAATAACGTGATTCAATATAATGCTCTAATGGTTTGGTGCCTCCACCAGGATTTGATATGATCGGTAAGCCGTATATGATTTTTAAAAAACCCTCTTAAGTCTGAAAATCACTTTGATTCTGACTCCTACCTCAGTGTCTGAAAACACCGCTCTGCTTCAGTTCAGCAACGAACATTTGCTACAACTGGAAAAAGTTACCATCCTTTACCCTGTAAGAAAGAATAACCAAAGGTCAATTTCTGAGAGTTAAGAAAACTGGCTCCAGAAGGAACGAGGACTTTAGAGACAGTCATGTATGTTGTGAGAGAGATTTCTTAATCGAGGATATCCAACAAAAGGCCTGGAATCAGCCTTAGGCATCACAAAAACAAAACAGACAACCCTATTACAGGGCAACTCCCAGCAGATAAAGAGACCATAGAGCACGCATAGTTGCAACCTTTGATGACCTGAAATCTAGAAGTCATCAATATGTCTCAAAAAATACTGGGGAATTTTGAATGTTGGATCTGGACTAGAAGGAAACCTTCCCTCACCCCCCCTCGATAACCTATCGGAGGGTAGATCAATAAAAGATAGACTGATCCATAGTAATTATACACCAATACCCCCACCCAGTACTTGGGTTTAGAAAGGAGACCGTTGGGTATGTTGAAATTGGGCAGAGATGTGGTACCTTTCCAATTACGGACAACAAACTAAATCTTTTACAACGCCTCAAATGGAAAACAATTTTTTTAAGTCGTGATTTTGCCAATTGTAGCACAGAAGAGTAGTTTACATTTACATGCCCTGCCCACCTCAATTACATTGAAAAACAAGAAATATTCAAAAGAAGGGGTGGTGAACATCTGGGGGATATACGAAATAGAAGAGACACGCCAGTAGCTCGAACAAGTGGGGAATATCATAAAGGTGAATGGAATCCTCTGCTTTTTTGATTTGGAAGTTGTGGGAGACCGCCCCCCAGAGAGGGGAATGGGATAGATCAATCCTTGGTAAGGAGGCCCAATGATTTTACCCGTATGATGGACCTCTGTCCAACCAAAGGGCCTAAATGAGACCACTTGCAATTTGGGGTTTGTTTTATAGAAAGGCTTCTATCTTTGGGGCCTGCCCTGCACTGCTTTGCTCTGTTCGCACTCGCCATAGAGACCACTGATGGATCTTTTCAAGTCTGACAATGAAACATTTCTCATTCATATCCTTAATTTTCATTATATTCATTGATTACTTACAGCTTGATAATCATGGTCAGCTGAAGACAATGAATTCTGTACCCCGAAAGATCCTCTTTTTTGGCCCACGTTTTTTAAAGTCCATGTTAATTTACATATGTTTGCGATAGAACTTAGCTCTGGGAAATTAATTATATATGTCCCGCCATCATTATCCTTTTCTATCATATATCATGGCAGATAAGGTGGTGGTTAAAATAAGTACAATTTGCTAAGGATAGATACCAATGACAGTTTATCGGTATAAATGATTTAGGACACATCTGAACTCATAACGAATATTCTTTTTTATAAGTATGGCTCGATCCCAAGAGCTGGAATGGATATGACCATGGTGTTTCCCACCAGACTCGCAGTGCATTGTTGTGAACGCCAGGCGCCGCGTGGTTCGGGCCGGGCTTTCAGCATATGCGCGCGTCGTTTCCGCGATGCTAACCGGAGTGACAGGTATTTTTACTTCCCCGGACAATAGCGCATGAATATCCGAACGCCGTACAATACCAAGAGCAAGAAAAACATGCACATGGGAACCTGGGAACGGGTATACAGTGTTATTATCTATTTTGTAAACACTGGTGGAATTGTTTATTCATTCTCTGCGGCCATTTAAGACATAAAAGGAGGCAAGACAATTTTTGCTCTGTATCCCTCTATCTTGGTGCCACTACTAGAGGTGCAGCGGAGGAATTATCGTCATTATACCTGGCAGCACTTGAGCTAAAGTATCATCTACTTATCTAATTTGGAACTACATGTGTTGAAGTATATGCGTTGTATATAGCCTATTCTTTTTCCACACAGTGAGAGAAATTTTTGAATCCCTGGATGAACCCTAGACTTGTATGGGGGAAACGCCGTCGGGATGCTGGGATTAAAGTCCTATACACGCATGTAGTGATAATGTCCTGTCATTAAAGCGAGGCCGCTCTTTATCGGCGATTACTCCACTGCAGATAATGCACAGTATGCTGTATCATCTAGGTATGCAGTGGTAACATATAGGGGTTTAGATATTAATATTTTAAATAGTCTAGTAAAAGTTATGTTTTAACAGGGATTATTATTTGCAGTGATATATTAACAAACAGCTTATTAATATATTGTAAGAACTTTTGTCACTTAGAGGAAACTTCTGAGCTACTCTCTTCTGAAATCTATATGTGATGGTGACAAGTATTTCTGTCTTGAACAGCATATCTGTTATCTATGATTATTGGGGTCTTTGGGTCAAACTCCGTTTAATACTAGCAACGGACATGGCGACATATGGAAAAGAAACCGTCAAATACATACGGAAAGTTGGAAAAAGCATTAAACTGCTAACTAAGAATACAAGAAAAAAAAAATTGAGGTTCTCATTCACACTTTGGCCCAAAAAATGCTTTAAGCCCCACCTCCCAACTCACAAGGACCTCAAGTGCAAGGTGGGGTCCGACGCTATTGGTCACCTCTATGGGTTCCTATTCAGACCATGCATACCTTAGGGAGCGAGATACCTGCATCACAGACACGGCACTGGTTTAAAACCTGGGAAGTTGGGTGGGGGTGCAAACACTTGAGGTCCCCTGAAGATTGAGGTGGGCTTAACATTTTGGCCAAAAGTGTTGAACTGGAGAACCTCATTTTTTTCATGTATTCTAGTAAGCATTAAGCTTTTACAAATTTCCTATGTCCCATTTGGACGGTTTCCTTAGTCCATAATGTGCCACTTTTTTTTGAATTTGTATGTCTATATAATTGCTGCCACACCATGTGCAATAGTTTTTTCAAACAAAGTTTTTCCATGTGCAAAACCAATTGTTGTTTTTGATTATATAATATGTAGGGGGTGTAGTCACCATTTTGTGTTTGCACCCCACCCAACTTCCCCAGGTTTTTAACCAGTGCGTGTTCTTTGAAGCAGTATCTTCGCTCCCTAAGGTATGCAGTCTGAATAGGAACCCAATAGAGGTGACAATAGCGTAGGACCCACCTGCACTTGAGGTCCTCCTTGATGATTGGGAGGTGGGCTTAAGCATATTTGGCCAAAAGTGTGAACTGGAGAACCTCAATTTTTTCAGTATTCTAGTTAGCTGTATGCTTTTTCAAATTTCCTATTCCCATTTGACGTTTCTTAGTCATAATGTGCCACTGTTTTTTGAATTTGTATTGTCTATATGAATCTGGCTGCCACACCAGTGTGCATTTGTTTTTTCAAACAAAGTTTTTCCCATGTGCAAAACCAATTGTTGTTTTTGATTAATACTAGCAACGGGCAGCAAACACTGAAGCAAGAGTCCAATGTATTCATGAAAAGCAGATTTCCCTGCCCCTTATTGCTGCTGTTTAACAGGTTTTTCCTGATGCACGGCAACAAAGAGAAGTCTGAAGTGTTGGGGGTTGTAGTACATTTCATACATACATACATTGAACTCTTCCTGTGCAGTGTGCCTACTGCTAGGAGTAAACAGACTTTAACCAATTTACCCCATAGTATTAAAGACATAGACACTGTTAAAGACAGCATGCCTGTCGCTACTGCACATTGCTAATAGTGAGAGGCATGCTGTATTTATTATTATGGGGTAAATTGGTTAAACTCTGTTTAAGTTGTCTCACTACAAAGAGTAGCTTTCAACATGTGGTCAGAAGCTAAAAGATTATCTGCTCTGAGAGCACACAGGTTTCTGTGGTTACGACATCTCCCTCGTGCTTTTGTCACTTATCTTATGCACTGAATGACGTGGCCACAGTACAGCCATCAGATTGATAACAGAGTGTGTTAAATCTAAAAAACAAATGAGACAGATTACTTTTTGGGGTGTACTTTTAGATCATAAGCGTTTTATACTACAGATCTCATGCTCTCAGGACAGTGCAATTAGAGAAGCTGTGAATAAGGATGCATGCGTGTGAAGCTGCTTTTGGTCTGTGAGACAACCCCTTTTAAGAGTTCAGCTTGAATTAGTAGGCAGGTTCTCTTAAGTTTATTTCCTAAAAACGCTAATAACCACTTTTTTTTTTTTTTTCCTTTTTATTAGAGCATTCAACTACTGCAAAGATTGACCTATAATATTAGAGTTCTGCATGCAAGCGTCAATATAGAGGAATTAATTTTGTTCCTGATGAACAGAATGTAAGTAATTTTCTTTCTGGTGTAATATGTGTTTCAGAGATGTACATTGTACATCCTCTCTGCTGACTAACCACTGAATCGCAAAATAAATTTGTTCGTGTCGTAATGTTTGATGGATGTTGAAAATTAAATGCATTGAGATTGTTTTATCAGTGTTAGCATTGTTCATTGGAAACGAGCAATAGTTGCAGGCATGACTTAAAGGGGTATTCTCGGCTCTTTGATTAGTTTTAATAATGTAGGCAAAGGTAAACAAAGATAAGCAATTACAATTCTCTTCTGGTTTTCTTCATTGCGGAAAAAGAGTAGTTTTTGTTGCCTTCTTGTTTACATAGGGTTCCTTAATTGTTGACCCCCCTCTCTCTCCTTTAGCAGCACTGGCTTGGATAGGTACGTCACCCCCTGCGGTATCTTATTAGCAGCACAGGAGCTTGTTTATGCTGCTAGAAAAAAAAAGGCATCCTTACCGCCCTTATTCCCCCTCCATTCCAATGCTGCTTTTGCTCTCGCTGGATCTTCAGTTGACTTCCTGATCCTGACGGTCAAAATCTGAACGTTACAGCCGCTAACTGACTGCAACAGTCACATGTCTCTTTCTGGCATCAACCTTTAGGCTATATTCACACTATTACGGTGTGTGCTCCGGAGGGGGTTGGAGCCGGCAGCTCTCTGGCCCCATAGACATTCGTTTTCCACGGCGCGTATCCCACCGGGATAATTGATATGTCACTTTTTCTCCCCGCTCGCCGTATTTCGTGAGCTGGGAGAGGAGACAGACCCAATAGTTCTCTATGAGAACTGTGGATTACCGTAATGACTGGGACGGATTTCAGCCGTATTTCGCGCAGTACGGTGTGAAATACGGAACAGAATCCGTCCCAAAATAAGCCGTGTGAACATCGCCTTAGAGTGTTCACCTCAAAACGGTGATGCTAAGAAAAAACATGTGACCTGCGGCAGTGGCGTTCCTACTGCCAGGAATAGAGTGACCCAGATAGAACAGAGGTAGGTATTTTTTATTTTCTAGCAGTAGCAATTGACTGTAAATGTTTGACCTAAATAATGAGCACCTGTAGCCATTTCTGATTATATCTGTTTTGGTGAACACTTGAGTTTCCTGTAAAACAGCAATTTAAAAGCATCTTGTCTTCCTCTAGAAATCTGTTCTTGAATTTGTCAGCTGGGTGTTACCAATTGGATGTTTGTCACTACATTAACATTATCCAATCATTGCTTAGTGTATGTTCACACGGCTTCATTGCGGGGTGTACCTTACGCCCCGCAATTACACCAGGTCTTCGGGAGTCGTGCTGATCGGCGCGTACTTCCGTGACGCGGTGGGGATGGCAGCCCGTCGGCTCCATTGACCATCATTGCTGAATGTCAACTATCTCCCCGCACGTACAATATGACCGTATTGTACGCCCGGGGAGAGGAGACGTAATCCATAGTTCTCTATGAGAACTGTGGATTACCATAATGATTAGGGAACATTTCGCTCGTATTAGAGCGCAGTACGCTCGCAATACGTGGCAAAATGTGCCCCAAAATAAGCCGTATGAACATAGCCTTACAGTTGGTTTGTGCAGGGACACAAACTTGCTTCAGCACTGTGATCTTGTCCGATTGAGTTGACATTGATCCGGTCCATGCTGCTACAATTTAATACATGATGGATTCCCTTTAAACTAGTTTAAGATTGTTGGAATGTCAGATAGTCCTATTAAAAAAAAAAAAAAAAAATCCATCCCCATTACAATACATAAGGAGGAGCATTTTTGTTTGGTAACCTGTTGTTGCTTTGTATGCGATACAGGCTCTATTTTAAAAACGAATGCAGGTATTCAGGTGTCATGTGTACCCATAGAGAGCAGCAGATCATTTTCCGACTCTCTTTTTTTTTTTTTTTTTTTTTTTTCTTCACAAAATGAAAGCTAGCGGCTGTTTTATTTTTTAACGGAATAATATTTACGACTTGTTGATGCAGAGTAATCTGATTTTGAAAAGTATGAAATTACGGTCAAAAGGTGGTAATGCTACTCCCCCCTCATATAACCAGTTGAGTGACATTATAATGACTACCAGCTAATATCCATAGTATCCACCACGTGCAACACGGACAGCAGCTAGACGGGCTGGGAGTGGCTCAATAGGGTCCTGGCAGGTTGTCACAGGTATCTGGAGCCATGCTGACCGCAGGGCATCTCACAACTGCTGGAGGGTGCATGGGGGAGGATCCATAGAGCAAACATAAGGTGGTTTCACAGGTGCTTACTTGGGTAAAGGTCTGGGGAATTAGGGAGCCAAGGTAGTACTTGGAAGTTTTGGGCATCCTCTTCCTACCAATGTCTGACATTTTCTAGTTGTGTGACATTTCACGTTTTCTTGTATGAGTGTGTATACCTGGAAATGATATCTTGGAGTTTCTACCTCCTCATTGATTAGGACACAGGTGGTTGGTTGTATGTGATCTGAAAGGATAGATTCGTACCCAAATCAGTTGAGAGTGCTCTTCACATGGATGAGTGGGCCCAGAGAATGCCACAAGAACATTCCCCAGACCATAACTCTGCCACCAGCTTATGTTGCAGGGAGTTGGTTCTCACCTGACATGCCATCGTCCATCCATTGGGTGACGCAGAAACCGGGACTTAGGGGAGAAAGCAACCTTTTGCCAGTCAGCAGAGGTCTACTTTTGATACTGCTGTGAAAATTGCAGCCCTTTTCTGTCAATGAAAATTGGTTAGCAGAGGTGGTGACCATCCGTCTTCTTCAGAGTGCCATACATAGTGTTTGCTGTACTGTTGTTTTACACCTATGTCGTAGCCACCTGATCCACAGTGTTAGTCCATCCTTAAGCATCTCACTAGCTGACATATACCTCTCACTTCAGTGACAAATCTATATCTGAAATTTCCATGTCGCTTATTCAAAATGGTGCCACTTGTCCGTTCACAATACACTTTTACCCTAGAAACATGCCAACAGTTCACAAACTGTGTAGTTACAGAAATACTGCCCACCAAGCCAGCTCATGTCCCATGACTTTCTTTAGGAGCTTTCCGCTGCAGATGTAGAAAGAAGTCATAATAATATGACTAGACTGTATAGAAACACCTGGTTTTGGATGCCTTTCCTAGAAGCAAAACAATAGGAGAACAAAGTATGTACGTAGGATTTCTTACTATATGATGCAAGAAATGTTTGCTGAGTTTGTATAAGGCACTGTCCTTTTGGAGCATGTTTGTAAAAACCCCATCTTGAAATAAGAATGCAGTAGTATTTTGTGTGCATAAATCTAAACCTGATGTTTTATTCTAGTCAGTCCCCTGAGGATGATTTAACCATGCCATGCCTTGGCCTTTTGGCAAACCTGTGCCGGAATAATCTCTCTGTCCAATCACATGTCAAGTCATTGGTAAGGAAAATGTGTTGTGTTTTTTTAAGTCTCTTCTTAACCTTACTTCCTTGATTTTTCATGATCTGAAAAGGGTTTGAATGAAAGGGAAACTACATCCAATAGGTGGCACTAGAGACTGCTTATACACCATTATCACAGGGAGCATTGCATGGCCCATAAGGCTTTCTTACATCTTTAACCCCTTCCTGACGGACGGTCATAATAATATGGCTCTAATTTTTTTTTGCTCTTTGCCTTCTGAAAGCCATAACTTTTTTTATTTTTCCACCTACATAGACATATGAGGGCTTTTATTTTGTGGGACAAGTTGTACTTTCTAGTGGTGTTATTCATATTACTATAGAATATACTAGGGAACGGCAAAAAAATTCTAAGTGGGGCAAAATGTGAAAAAAACTTACTTGCGCCATGTTTGCAGGAGGTTTGTTTTTATGGAGTTTATTCTTCGGTAAAACTGATGTGTTATCTGTATTCTACAGATTGATATGCATCCGGAAAGACCAAACATGTAGGGTTTCCTTTACTGTATGTTTTGGTACCGGAAAAAAATTCCAAACATTTTCTATTCTTGAAATTAGCGCTGCGGCGCCATTTTGTGCGACCAATAACTTTTTTTGTACTAACACCTATGGACGTCAGGGAGGCGGCATTTTTTGCGGGCAGATGTGTACTTTTTATCGCTAGCACTTTGAAATGGATACGACTGTTTTGATCACTTTTATTCCAATTTTTATGCGACGTGAAATGACCAAAAAAACGCAATTTTGGCGTTTGGAATTTTTTTTCTTCTACGGTGTTCAGCGTATGGGATAAACTATATTATATTTTTATAGATCGGACTTTTTCGGACGCGGCGATACCAAATATGTGTAACTTTTTTTATTTTATTGTTTTTATTTGTAAAATAGGGAAAGGGGGGTGATTTGAACTTTTAATACTTTTTTTTTTTTTGTACTTTAAAACTTTATTTTTTTTTTTTACTTTAACATTTAGTCCCCCTATGGTGCTTGACCACTAGGGGGCGCGATCGTTAATACAGCCTAATGCATTACATAGGCAATGAATTAGGGTGTACAAAGATGGCGGTTTCCCCACTTCCTGTCTGCGGACGGAAGTGGGGCAAACAGGAACATGGCAGCGATCAGACCCTTCACAAGGCTCTGCGCTGCCATGTAAGCGTACAGGACTCGGCGTTCACTGCGATGTCCCAGTCGGCTGAAAAGCGGTGCGCGGCAACGCTTTTCAGTCATTCAGCCGCATACCAGCGTTTTGACGTACTCGTACGTCAAACGTCGGTAAGGGGTCAAAGCAGAAGATATTCTCCACAAACTTACCCCCCTTAAGGTTACCATCTATTAAAATAATTTCTTGTGTCTACTCACATTTTGTTACTTAGAATCACAATTATTCAAACCTAAAAAATAATTGATCATAAGCATATAGGTCTATATTCAGTGTATATCGTGTGTCTAAAACTGAAAGAATCATCAAACAAGATGATTTTTACTACATTCCCTCATAGCAGCAGATGTAGCTACTAACTCGACTAATCTCAAATAATTTAAGATAAAGTACTTTGGTATTTTGGCTGTGTGACAGTGATCCATAGTAAAGTTAGGCTATGTTCACACGGCTTAAATTGGGGCGCATTTCGCTGCGTACTGCGCTCTATTAATACTGCGAAATGCGCTCCAGTCATTACGGTAATCCACAAATCTCATAGAGAACTATGAATTACGTCTGCTGTCCCTGGGCGTACAATACGAAGTGCGGGGAGATAAGTGACATGTCATTTATTCACGGCGCTTATGCAACGCGAGTAATGACAGGCTATGGGGCCGGCGGGCTGCCACCCCAACCCCACCCCCCGCATCGCGGGAGTACACGCCGTACGCGTACTGTACGCCCTGCAATTAGCCGTGTGAACTTAGCCGTAGAGTGGGAAACAGCAGAAACTAACAAAAAACAAACACAACAATATGTTGTACTTTTGTTTTATGAAGTCGACCCTTTTCTGCCTTAGGCTATTCCTATCACAATGATGTGCTTTAAAAGGGTTGTCTCACCATGCTGTTCAACCAGGAAGTGAGAGGCTGAAGCTGCCTGTGGCTCTAAAACTGTGTGTGGTTCTACAGCAGTGATTGGCATACCAGCTCCGCTATTCTTAGCTCATCCTGTTACAGTGAGATGAATCTGGAGGTTTGTAAACTGTAGTGCACAAGGCTACAGAGCTATAAAGGGTTGAAGCTTTTCAGTAAGTAATGTAAATGCATTAGAGGTGTGGCCGGTAACTAGTGAAACTTGTGTGCAAAAGTAATAGATATGATATGCTCCTAAGTCTGCAGAGACGCAAAATCAGAACAGCAATGTATTTAGTAATAGTGTTTTATTTACCTTTGCCTACATGGTTAAAGCTAATAAAAATGTTTTCCCCCCCAATATAGAACAATGTTAAAGGATTTTATCGTACCTTGATTAGCTTCTTGGCCCACACAAGTCTGACTGTTGTGGTGTTTGCTCTTTCAATTCTGGCAAGTCTAACATTAAATGAAGAAGTAGGAGAAAAGGTGAGGATTTGCTTTTCTTTCTCTCTATTATCATCTCCTAAGGAACTTATTTTTGGGCATTGTAATACAAACACTCCACTGTGCTTAGCTTCTACTTTGGCCTCTGTCCTATCTATGGAATTAAAGCTATTATGATCAACAAATAGTTGGCAGTGAGGAACGTTAGCTTTTTTCCAGTTCTTTACAGCTGTCATTTTTGAGTGGGATATTAAGCAAGCTTAAAAAATTGGAGACTGTTAACATGTCTTGCTTTACCTTAAGTAATGGAAATAAGCTTATTTATTATATAAAGTACTATTAAAGGTCTCATTTACACTTACTCTTCCTAATACAGAAACTATCCATGCAAAATGCGTTGTCTTTTTCTGATTACTCAGTTTGTTCTATATGTATCTTTGCTTTAATAAAGGGCTTTGTGACTTGTTTCTAATTGCAGAACATGTCATTTTTTTCCTCTATATTTTGTATATTTAACTGGCTCACTGTGCCAGAACTCTGTGTATTAAATACTTCCTAGCGTTTCTTAATACTGAATACATCATCTTCGTATTAGAGATACTAATGGAAAATTTTAAATGAACCTATTCATATATGTAATTTTCAATGTTATATTATTGATCTAAACGAGGCAATCTACTAACTGGAATGATCCCACCATGCTACAGCTCTAGAAGGTGAATTTAATACAAAAACTATGGACCACATGTGGGTCGTTCCATATCAAGTGATCTAAATATGAATTTTTTTTTACCTGACATCTTTAGATTTTTTTTATTTTATGTAGTACAACTTTAGTTAATTACAAATTAAAAGTTTTGAATTTTTTTACTTCATCAGTTAATTTTTTACAGACTTCTAAAGTTTTGAAAAAGTGCAAATTTTGGCCTGGTATGACTATACATTTTTTTTTATCATATCTCGGGCTAGAATTAAGATAGAGGTGGGAGAGATCATTTTTCTCAGAATAGTACCGGTTTTCATTTGATCTGTCACAAGATTTAAATTTTGGTTTGGAGAAATAAAATTAAAAATTTTGATGCACAATTGTGAAAAAAACGTATGTTTTAAAATTGTGGAAAAAGTGCATTTGGGACATCAAACTTTTTTTTTTTTTTTTTAAAGCTTTGAATCATCTGATTTTATGTTTGTGTGAGTTCTCTTCCTTTTTTCTTTTTAAATTACAACTTATTGAATTCAACATTTATATGCAACAATAAAGAAACACAAAAAAACAAATACCGTAAGTGCCAGAGTAAATACATCTTAATCATCATAACACAACTTGCTCTACCCCTTTACTAAAAAAGCCCTCTCTGGACCCGTCCTGTGCTGATAACTACCGACCAGTCTCTAACCTGCCCTTCATCTCTAAGCTCCTGGAATGCTTGGTCTACTCTCGCCTAATCCGCTATCTCTCTGCTAACTTTCTTATTGACCCGCTGCAATCAGGTTTCCGCACCCTACACTCCACGGAGTTAAAGTCTCAAATGACCTCCTAACAGCAAAATCTCAGGGTAACTACTCCTTGCTGCTTCTCTTGGATCTCTCTGCAGCATTTGACACTGTTGATCACCAACTTCTCCTCAGCATGCTCAGCGCCATTGGCCTCCAGGACACCGCTCTCGCTTGGTTCTCATCCTACCTCTCTGACCGCTCCTTCAGTGTCTCATTTTCCGGTTCGACCTCCTCTCCTCTTCCTCTTGCTGTTGGAGTTCCTCAGGGATCAGTTCTAGGTCCTCTCCTCTTTTCATTGTACACAGCCCCCATTGGAAAAACCATCAGTAGATTTGGCTTCCAGTACCATCTCTATGCGGATGACACCCAATTATACACCTCCTCCCGTGACATCACTCCAGCCTTGCTACAAAACACCAGTGACTGTCTGGCCGCTGTCTCTGACATCATGTCCTCTCTCCATCTGAAACTAAACCTCACTAAGACTGAACTTCTTGTCTTTCCGCCATCTACTAACCAACCCCCCCCCCCCCCCCCCTGCTATTTCTGTTTCTGTATGTGGTACCACCATTTCTCCTAGGCAGCAGGCCCGCTGTCTAGGGGTTATATTGGATTCTGATCTGACCTTCACCCCATATATCCAATCCCTTGCCCGCTCCTGTCACCTGCACCTCAAGAATATCTCCAAAATCCGTCCATTTCTCACTGTGGAAACAACTCAAACTCTCATTACTGCTCTTATTCCTTCTCGTCTTGACTACTGCAACTCCTTGCTTATCGGTCTCCCTCTCTGCAAACTCTCCCCTCTCCAATCTGTCCAGAATGCAGTAGCCAGGCTTGTCTTTCTCTCCAGCCGCTATACTGATGCCTCTACCCTGTGTCAGTCACTGCACTGGTTGCTCATCCAGTACAGGATACAGTATAAACTCAGCACTCTCACCCATAAAGCTCTCCACAGCGCTTCTCCTCCCTACATCTCCTCCCTCGTCTCTGTCTACCGCCCTACCCGTGCTCTCCGCTCTGCTGATGATATCAGATTACATTCCTCAATCATCCGAACCTCCCATGCCCGCCTACAAGATTTCACACGTGCGGCACCAATTCTCTGGAATATGCTACCGCGGGCGATCCGGCACATTCACAACCCTGACCGATTTAAGAGGGCCCTGAAAATACATCTTCTCGGTCTGGCCCACCAAGATCCCTAACTGCTATCACACACATTTGTCACTCCCTACACTAGGGCACTCACAGGCACTTATCTGTATATAGATGTACAGTCTGGGTGGCAGGTTCATCCATTTTTCATGTAAACCACCCCCTATTTATGTAACATGGCCGGACCATTGTAAACTTGGCACTTCTTACCGTATGTTTCACCCATACACCCTAATAGATTGTAAGCTCTCACGAGCAGGGCTCTCAGACCTTGTGTCTCATTTGTAAGTACTTTTAATGTGTAATGACTGTATGTTTACCCTTGAATTTGTAAAGTGCTGCGAAATATGTTGGCGCTATATAAATAAAGATTATTGTTATTATTATTGCTCTGCATTTTCAACCTGAATTTATTGAACAAACCAAAAGAAAAAAGGTGATCATATCCTCAAGTTTGATTTTCTAAATAGTCTCATCCTAATTATATGTTAAAAATGAGATTAAAAGAACCAATACTTTTAACATCTATTTATATTTTTTTTTATTATATCACTAAACATTTATGAAGTGTTTAAGAAGAATAGTACAGTAGTTAAATCCTCGTTCTATAAAATATGAACTAATCAAACAATAGTATGTTTTAAACTGGCCTTTTATCATCAATTTGTCCCTTCTAGTGGGTGAAATGTAATCTTGTCCATAATCGCTTAATAGTAATGGCCATTTACTTTTTGTGTAAAAGATTATGTACGGCCTGTCATGGTGTTCGGCTCCACCTGAGTTAATATCTGATTTTTGTTAACTTTTAAAATGTCTGGTTTTCTTGGATTCACAAAGGATGGTGCTGGACCAGAAGAATGTAAAAACGTCAATTCTACTTCATTTTCACAATCTTTGGAGAGTACAGTAGCCAGCCACCAGCGCCGAACACACTCACCAATATTGTAGCACACCGACTCCCTTGATGACTGTGTAGCAATTACTGATTGTTCAAGAGTGATCATGACTGGACATGAAAGCTCTGAAGCTGGTGTCTGTACGGACCCAGAAAAGCATCTTTAGCAGTGTTTTTAACACTGCCGGCAATGCGAGACACGCATCGGCGTTCACATGAGCGATGGCCAATGTGTATTTGCATCGCATCTGTCTGATCCGTCTTTCAGATGCGCTCCCAGCATTGACAAGTCAATTCTTGGAGCGGATCCGAAAGACTAATCGGACAGCCGCGATTCAAATACGCATCGTCGATCGCTCATGTGAAATCCGCTGCGTGTCTGACATTGCCGGCAGTGTTAAACACACTGCTAGTTGTTAGATGCGTGTCTGGGTCCATTCAGACGGACCCAGACACGCATCACCAAAGCGGATGTTCACACGGACACAAGACGCCGGTTGAACATACCCTTACTTCCTAGCTCTGCTGTGGGCAGATATTTCACATGATTGATAGTACTGCTGGCCTGTCATCTGCTTTGCATTCACTGTCTACCTCTGTTCATTCTCAGGTTGAGCCCTAACAAAGCTTTCTCCTCTGTCTCCTGCTTCTAAGCTGTAACAATAAAATAATACAATAATGTCTAAAAATCATGGATTACTTGGTAAAAATAGACCCCACACTTTTAGACCACAAGCTGAACAGATTTGGATGGTGAATCTGAAGCGGATTCAGCATCCAAATCAGACATTTGAGGTGACTGACAAACGTGAGAGCTGGATGATTAGACCAGAGTATCTCTATTACAGCAGGTCTTGTGGGGTGTTTCACTGGTTAATACATAGCAAAAGGTTTCTAAAGAAGGATAACTAATGAACCAGTAACAGGGTCATGAGCATGCAAGGCTACAGTTGTGCTCAAAAGTTTACATACCCCAGCAGAATTTAAATCAGTGACAACCAAAAACATCCAAATGACCCTGATCATAAGTGCACATACCCTGGTGATTTTGGTTTGACAACATGCACAAAAGTTGACACAAATGGGTTTGAATGGCTACTAAAGGTAACATCTTCACCTGTGACTTGTTTGCTTGTAATCAGTGTGTGCATAAAAGCTGAGTGAGTTTCTGGGATCCAGACAGACTCTTCTATCTTTTTCATCCAGCTACTGATGTGGATTCTGGATTACAAGTCATGGGGAAAGCAAAAGAATTGTCAACAGATCTATGGGAAAAGGTAGTTGAACTGTATAAAACAGAAAAGGGATACAAAAAAAATATTCAAGGAATTGATAATGTCAGTCAGCAGTGCTCGACCTGTGATTAACAAATGGAAAATCAGGGGTTCTGTAAAAACCAAACCATGGTCAACAAAAATTTTGGCCACAGCTGCCAGGAAAATTGTTTACGATGCAAAGAAAAACCCACAAATAACATCAGCTGAAATACAGGAGTCTCTGAAAACTAGCGGTGCGGCTGTTTCAAGATGCACAATAAGGAGGCACTTGAAGAAAAATGGGCTGCATGGTCGAGTCGCCAGAAGAAAGCCGTTACTGCGCAAATGCCACAATGTATCTTACCTACAATACACCAAACAGCACAGAGACTAGCCTCAAACTTCTGGAACAAGGTAATTTGGAGTGATGAGACCAAAATCAAACTTTTTGGCTACAACCGTAAACGTTACATTTGGAGAGGCGTCAACAAGGCCTATGATGAAAGGAACACCATTCCTACTGTAAAGCACGGAGGTGGATCACTGATGTTTTGGGGATGTGTGAGCTACAAAGACACAGGAAACTTGGTCAATGTTGAAGGAAAGATGAATGCAGCACGTTATCTGCAAATACTGAAGGCAAATGCACTCTTCAGCCCGGAAGGTGCGCATAGGACGTACTTAGACGTTCCATCATTACCACAATCCAAAACACAAGGTTCAGGAGTGGCCATCTCAGTCTCCTGACCTCAAAATCATTGAGCCACTCTGGGGAGATCGCAAGCACTCAGTTCATGCAAGACAGCCCAGGAATTTACAGGAACTGGAGGCTTTTTGCCAAGAAGAATGGGCAGCTTTACCATCTGAGAAAATAAAGAGTCTCATCCACAACTACCACAAAAGACTTCAAGCTGTCTTTGATGTTAGAGGGGGCAATACATGGTATTAAGAACCGGCGGTATGTGAACTTTTGATCAAGGTCATTTGGATGTTTTTGGTTGTCATTATTATTTAAAAAGAGAAAACACAGTAGTTTGATAATAAATGGCTTCACCCAACCACTAACCATGGGTGGTAAAAAAAAGCTTTTGTGTTATCATTCCATTCATATTCTCTGACAAAAGGCCAA
Organism: Phyllomedusa bahiana; assembly: GCA_025379985.1. Taxonomy (NCBI): domain Eukaryota; kingdom Metazoa; phylum Chordata; class Amphibia; order Anura; family Hylidae; genus Phyllomedusa; species Phyllomedusa bahiana. The sequence continues at coordinate 51,018 of JAODAL010008860.1, read as the reverse complement.
GAAAGCAAAAATTCTGCCTTGGTATGTAAACTTTTGAGCACAACTGTATTTGATATGCATGGGAATTGAAATTAGACCATCTGGCCCAATGCCACATAAGAGCTGCTTTAGCACAAAAGGCTTAAAGTAATTGCTGGCTGTGATAGAAAGATGTCAGAAGACGCAGGGCATGTGATTTGCTGCATGTAAGTGTGTGTTCACACGGCGTGTTGACTCCGTGTTGGGATACATTTTTAGATGCGTGTTTGGATCAGTGTTTCGAACCCTAAATGGAGCCAAACACGCATCTAACAATGTGCAGTGTGGTTTTTACATTGTTTTCAATGTAAAACACACCTTGGCGTTCAGAGGAGTGATCGCCGAAGCATGTTTACATGCGTCTTTGTGATGCATCTTTCGGATCCGTTGATCGGAAAGACGCAGCAGAAACCCTATTTAAAACTATAGATTTGGTTTCCGGTGCAGCAAAAATGCACCCAAACACTCACTTGCATGTTGGATGCGATTTACGGAGCTCTTTTGAATGCGCTTTTCCAATCCAAAAACGGATCCAGCACGCCGTGTGAACATACCCCAAGGCTGCACAATATTAGGCAGCTAATTTTAATGTTAGAGCTGATCAGGTTGTGTGTTAGCTACACGCTTTTTTTTTTTTTTCTCTCTTTCCCCTGGCTATAGTATAGCACTTCAAGGGTGGTTATGAAGACCTTATTAAATACATGCAGTGGCAAGGCTGTGTTTCTTTTAATGCAGCAGCTCTATAGAATGTCACCCAGTACATGCTTGGACGAGCTACTGCTGATAGCATAGAAGTGTGTTATTCCTCATGTACTTGAACTTAAATCGGTGCTCTCAAGTGAGTGTTGGCTGCAGACATTTGTCCGTCCTGACAAGGTCAAGCACCTCTCCATTTTGTGGTTATTTGTTTTTTCTGTTAGAGTTTTTAAACCTCTCACCCTTTATCAGCTGACTTTATCGTCACAGTAGTTTGTAACAAAATTCAGAGAACTTATTTACAGATAAGTGACCGGTGTTCCAAAGAACAGAATCGTTTCCATGTTCAGAGCATAGCCTGACAATGATGACTAACCTCTTCAATAATATTATGTAAAAGAATCGGTACAATTTTTACCTTTCTAGTATTAATGTAGACTTTTTTTTTTTTTTTTTTTTTTTAAGTATGTTAATAAAATGGGGAGGCAAGAATGTGCTCACGTTTTAATCTGGTAACATTGTCTTAGTGATCACCCTCTTAGTTTTCATTGTTGCATTCCAAGAGCCGTCATTTCATGTTTACATAGTTTTTTTGTGTTGATCATATAAATGGATCGTCATGTGTAATTGACATGTTTTATAGCACTTAGCTAATATATTATCATGTAGCCATGACCAATATCCTGCTACTATATGGCATAAACAAGTATCAGCCTTGCAGTATGTAAATGCACCTATATACTAGTGTGTGTGGTGTAAATATATCTACTTGATGCAGAGATCATAACAGCCCTTCTGCATGCCATTAGTGTTAGTAAAGGCATTTTCACACTTAGAAATTGAGTCCTCTGTATTTCTTGAACTAGGTTTGAAAACCTTTCTCCCTCAGTCTCAAACTTTTTTGTTTATGAGTTGTAGCATTCCTATCTGTATAGGGTTTATGAAGAGTGTTTTAATACTTGGCATATTTAAAGGGGTTGTCTCGCTACAAAGAATAGCTTTCAAATTGTAGGGAACACAAAATAAAGACATTTTCCAAATATATTGCATTGTTCCTCTGTTTTCCCTAAAGAGATACAAGTGAATTTATTACCTCTGTGGCTATTTCAGTTCCCTCAGTAACAGACCTGTAAACAAATCTCCCTGGGCTGTTTGTTCAATGAGATAACAGAGAGTGAGTCATCACACAGGTCCTCAGTGTCAGTCAGTGTCCTGTGCTGCCAGACAGTAAAAAGCTTGATTTATCTCAAGTAAAACAGCTCTGTAATTAGGGCTTTTGTTTTGGAGATCAGATAAGAAGTCCTTTGAGTAGTTTGAGAAACTAATCTAATCTAATTAGCATCTGAAAGCAAGGAGCTTATGCTGTACAAGCATGGAGTTTATGCAAATTAGTCTGAACCAGGAAGTGACAGAGAATTTCTTTCATGCATTCTTTGAAACCCTGTGGGGAGACAACTCCTTTAAGGAATATGTTTAGCCAGGGGGAAATATATAATATGCAGTAGTTCAGTTTAATAGCAGATAGGCCAATATCTAAAAGGAGTATTTTTACTCCTTGAAAATATTTAGTATGACATCTGGTGTCCGAAACATTTCGGTGTCCATAAAATTGTTGCAAAGCAGTATTGAGAATTAACTGCTACAAATACAAATGTCACTTTTAAAAAAGGCACATGCAACATAATGTGTTACCGTATTCTAGATCTGTCCCAATCAAATGTAGTCCATAAGAGCACAAACTGTAGCATCTAATTTTGAAATGCAGATTCAAAGGATTTATCACATACTTATACACAGCTACTTGCATTGCCTGGTGCCATTCACTGTGACATTGACTCATGTCCTTAATGCATATAATAACATTTCACATGAAAAAATAAATAAATATATAGATGTAAGGCTACAGTCACATGTGTTTTGAAGGTTCCTGTTGAAACCACCATTGCAGAAGTGTAAATGGAATCATTTGCCGCCGGACACAAATGGTACCAGACGGACCCCATTGACTGCAATTGGGATCGTCATGGTACCCACTACTTTAAAAAGATTGCGCACCATGTTGCTCTATTTTTGCTGTCATTCCCGACAGAACCCCCACCACACAGCCTATTGTGCTACAGTGTTGGGGGTTCTGTCGGGAATGACAGCAAAAATAGAGCAACATGGTGCGCAATCTTTTTAAATTAGTGGGTACCATGACGATCCCAATTGCAGTCAATGGGGTCCGTCTGGTACCATTTGTGTCTGGCGGTAAATGGTTCCATATTTTATTTTTTTTAAAGATTGCACTATTTCACTAGTTCAACCCCTGTAGAAGGGTGCTTTGCATCTGTTCATAAATCCCTCATACCACATTACGGCAGGAAGCTTCATAGAAGAAAAAAAAATGGAGGCTTGTTTTCATGCTTGATGATAAAGGCTTGGCAAAGTTGTAAAAATTTTAGGAGGGTATAGGGATTATTTTGTATCATAAGTTTAACATTTAATTTTTCAAGCTTTTATATAGGGAACAAAAATGTCAAGATACTGGTTCTGTTACCATATTGTACCACATTGAAGCCCAATCAAGTATTTGACCACAAAACAAATTGCTTTACCCTTCGAATGTGGCATTTGTAAAGGTGTGCACCGTAATACGCTGCGTGAACATACTTTTTAGAGTATGTTTACATATGCTGGATTTAACATGGATTCCAGTTTGCAATACACACAGAAGTCCATGTAAAATATGATGACAATCCGCACCCCATATGGATAACTAGGGTTTTCTCAGCCCTGTTAACTTGGAATAGAAAACTTTCCAGTAGATATTTCAGAGTGATTATTTTATAAGCCAATCAGCCAGAACATTAAATGTGTTGCTTATCTCCCCTTTTCTTATTGAGCCTGAAAGAAAATAAAATACATTGCTCTATACTGACATTTGTTCTAGCAAGGCCTCTGCCGTTCCCCTCTGAGTCCTCTGATGTCTTCCAATAGTCGGCTAATGTGCGCTGCAATCACTGATTGGCTAAAGCGGTCACCTGTCACTACCCACCACCACTGTTTGAAAGTGAAGGCTCTGAACAGTGTAGTCGGACAATGTCCTGTTACTGCTGAACATGATCAGAGGCTGCTGAGCGCACAAGCCATCAGAAGACATCAAAATACCCAGGCAGAGGACCAGCATACGCATTGCTGGAACTTACATCAGTATAGAGTGGAGTATGGATTTTTTTCTTAGTTTAATCTTCAGATTTTAGTGCAGATTGTGCCTTCTCCTATTGAATGTCAATGTAGAAAATTCTGCAGTAAATCCGCCCCATGTGAACATACCCTAAAACTGCTAAAGTGAATAACTTTGTGTCGTTACGACGGCACCTGTCAAGGGATGAGATATATTAGGCAGCAAGAGAACAGTCATTTCTTGACCTTGATGTATAGAAAGCCAATGATTGAGTATGAAGTGGACAGGTGTAAGGTCTGAGCGACTTCCACAAGGGCGATTGTTATGGCTAGATGACTAGGTCAGAGCATTTCAAGAACAGCATTTCTTATCGGGTGATCCTGGTATGCAGTAGTTATTTCCTATCAAAAGTGGTAATGTATGATCCCATGCCATCTAATGAACGTGTGAGATGTAATTTTATACCATTGATGGAGAGTGTAAAACTGGAAGGGAACTTAAAATGTCTATTCACAAATGCCAGAAGCCTAGTAAGCAAAATGGGGGAGTTTGAGGCGCTAGTTCTAAAGGAACAGATTGCTGTGGTTGGTGTTGTTGAAACATGGCTGGACTCCTTGCATGATTGGTCTGTCAACCTTCAAGGTTTTAATCTATTTAGGAAGGACAGAGTGAACAGGAAGTGAGGAGGAGTGTCTGTATGTGTGTGTACTCACCTTTGTACTTAACACTGCAGCTGCTGACGGTGTTATGGGAGTCTAAAATAGCTCCCTGCTTTTGTTTGTGCGGTGTCCAAATTATAAATTAACGAAAAAGTGAATGCATATACATCGTCGAAAGAAAAAGAGACATTTCCCAAAATGTCAGTGTATCCTTTCTCCTTTAATGAAAGCTTGGCAGGAGTTTTATAAACTTTCAGTAATCGATGTAAAACAGATATATTTTTATTGGTTAATACCTTTTAGTCATCTAAGTTAGTAACACCTCTTTTATAATTATTCATGTATTATAACAATCACCTCATTAATTATCTTTAATAAGCATCTTTACTGGTCAGTACTAAAATCTCACACCTAATTCTGATTATTCTAAATATTCGTGAACGCTAGTTGGCATGCATGACATAGTGATTGAGATATCTAAAGGTCTGGTTCTATTGCGCATGACAGAAAAACTATTGACAAAAACTACTGACTTAATCCTAAGGGTGTGTTCACATGGCGTAATTGCGGGACGTACAGTACGCGCCGCAATACACCGGGTGCTTTGGCAGTCGCACTGATTAGCGAGTACTCCCAAAGCACGGGGGGCCCGACAGCCCGCCGGCCCAATTGACATGAATTACCCACAGCGCATAGTCACTGCGAATAATTGACATGTCGCATAACTCCACGCGCGTACAATACGATCCTATTGTATGCGCGGGGGAACAAGGCGTAATCCATAGTTCTCAGAGCTATGGATTACCGTAATTGCGGGCGCATTTTGCCACGTATTAAGCGCAATACGCTGTGAAATACGCCCGCAATTACACGGTAAAATAAGGCGTGTGAACATACCCTAAACCTCCAGACTGGCATTGTCCTTGGTAATTTATAACAAAGCCATTGTTTACAGTTGGCCATTGAGATTCTACCAAAACAATACCAGGACACAAGCTTCATGGAAAAAGCTTGTATCATTAGAAATTGCAAAACTTTTAACCCTGTATTATAGAACTATAGGATTTATTAATTTCCATATCAATAACCCCCTTAAACTTTAGCATTTTCAAATGAGTACCTGAATATGAGACATACCTAGGTGAGACTAGGTGTTCTATCCCATGGGCCATTCCCTATGAGGGAAGCTGGTCTTAATTCCAACTAATGCTAATCAATAAAGCTAGTAATACACTGCGGTAGCTTCCATCCCCCCTCTGGGTCTTGTCTCTACATTGTATTATAATCTTCCTCTGGGTGATCTAATTGCCCAGAGATATCATCCTCTCCATCAAGAGACCTCGTCTGGAGCACCATTGTATTGTTACTCATCGTTAACAGCTTTGGCAATCATACTACATAGTAGGGGAAAACAACAAACTCCCAGGATCATAATAACTGGTCATATGACCCCAATGGCTATGAGCACATTGGTAATGATGGCACCCCATCTCCCAAACATCCCTTGCATCCATTTAGAAAAAGGATAATTCCTGCAATTGAGGCTAACTCATCAGTGAGAGAAGTCATTTTCTTTAAGGCCACACTGACACTTCCCTCCAGGACTGTGGTGTTTGGGATGTAAGTACAACATACCGTTTTTGTTATCATTTTGCCGTTCTATTTTGGAAAGCCATAGACGTTGTTCGGCCCAACTGATCTATTATTCCTCTTACAGCTTGTCTGGTATAATTATAATATCTTTGTTCATTATAATACACAGAATTGATCCAGATAACATTTTTGTTAATGGTGATCTGGGGTATGATGGAAGAAAAACCTGCAGCCACCTCATCTTGGGCCTTAAATTCATCAGGGATGCCTCTGGGTACACCAATGGAGTCTACATACACATGAGGGTCATCAGGGAATGCTGCAGGAGCAGATCTTTTATCCCGAAGGAACTCAAAGAACGCCTCATTCACTGATCTTCTTTTTCTATAAAACTCATCTTTAGTAATTATCTCTCTAGTGTCAGAGAAGGACAGTATGTGGAAAGGCATTAGTAATTTTACAGGAGTGCATTCTCCCTTCCATATAAAATTTAGCTTAGATCTAATCTTTCCATCAGCATAGAGCCACCACACATTGGCCCTTGATCTAACTTGATTGTGTTAGAGAGACAGTAGGTCCAAGTATGACTTGGAATTGTTACCTGTTAAATTGATTCTAAATTTACAATACCTTTTGAGGAAAAAAAACCCAAATTCTTACCCTTCCCAAGACATGAGAAGCGTGAAAAACAGGTATAATTTCCAGGATAAGTAGTTACACCAGTAGGGAAGTTTAGCCTAGTCTGTGTGGCTGCATACAAATATTCTAATTGTCAGAAAGCGGAATCATTTGATCCTTGGGACTTATGAAACATATGAAGAAAGCAAAAATTACGATTTATGTCCTGTTTTACCATCGGAAATGGAACGGTTGTAAGTTTAGGCTTAGTAGAAGCGGAGGCAAGGCAGTCTGCCCTGTTTTGTGTGATGGCGGTGTATCTCACCTCACCCACTTTACCCATTCATTACGCTCAGTGTACCCAGTTTTAAATGCTAGCTCATCGGTTAAGTCTAATTGTACTTGAGCACCAGGCTCTACAATTGGGACTGTGGAACTGGAAGGAGCAGGTAGGACATTTCCAGACGTTGTAAATTCAGCTTCAGTTCGGTATCGAATATCTGAACCATCACCAAGATCCCTGAGATAAAATGCTCCTATCATACTGCTCCCAGCTCCATAATACATAACTATGCCGTAAGATCCGGCATCTCCAGGTGACGGGTTTTTTATCGTTAGACAATGTGCAAACAATTTCCCATTTTACAGTTACTTGGCCTCGTACTTGCCTTTGTAATAGTCATGCGTTCTAATAGACTCTCACCATTTGTGTCTACTCGATCCTGGGCAACCTTTGGGGCATACCCCCAACTATCTCCTGTGTTCCAGTCTACATCTCCCCAGGATCTGCATGTTTGGTTACACAAATATGATGACCACTTGTTAAACGTGTCTGTCTGGCTTTGCCAGCGAGGGAAGGAATAAAATATACAGAAGTCAAACTTGAAAGTCACCATTTGTTCCGATGAGTTATACCATCATCAGAAACATATTTTTTTCCCCTCTCCTCCCAAACTTCTGGTAATGTCGTCTTTGGTGATTCTCTCTCCCCACACCCCAGAAATGAGCGTGAAAAAGAGAAAGAAATGCATTATAAGTACTGTCAATTTCTTTTTGCTTGCAAAGTTCTTTTTCAAGGGACAAAATGGTTCACAGCCACAAATCAACTACCTAAAGAAATGGAATGGGTTGTCCCAGGGTGATTCCTGGGCAGACGGTCCCTAGTTAGGCACTGGCTGTTTTTATTTGTCCCTCCTTTCTTAATAATAATATGCTTGAATCCCCGAGCCTTTGGCTTGGGTACAGAAATCCTCAGTCATCTGTCTCCAGGTTAGGCAGGCACTGGAATCCTCAAGCATCCATCTCGGGAACTGAGCCAAATATTAGCTCATATGTGCTGAGGCCTATCTTATTAGGTGTATATCAGATAGAAAAGAGCGTTAAAGCTAAGCAGTCCGGCCATGGTTTGTTTAGTTCCTGCATTGCTTTTGACTTTTTAATGTGTAATTTAGCCTCTCTAGTCTGTTAGTTTGTGGATGATAAGCGTTATGAAAGGTTTGTTCTATCACTAATGCAACTATGATTTCCTTCAGGACTTTTCCTGTGAAATGTGTGTCTCGATCACTTTCATTTTTTTCCGGTACTCCATATCTGCACACCACTTCTGATAGTAGGTTCTTGGCTGTAGCTTGAGTAGTCGCTTTGGCCACTGGAAATGTTTCAGGCCATCCAGAGAAAAGATCAATGCAGACAAGAACATACTCCCACTTTCCCACTCGAGGCAACTTGGAGTCTCTGAAAAGGATAATCAGCTGTGGGTTCCACTGTTCTTTCCACGTTGTTTCTTGCACATATCATACATCCTTGAGTGTATTTAGCAGCAACGGTTGTACACAGGGGCACACCAGAATCTGTTAACCAGGTCTGTCCATGATAGTCTTTGACTGGTGTGTGACTCCATGTTCAGCTTGGGCCATAACAGGATAAAGAGTCCTTGGAATGCATAAACTGTTTCCAACTGCCCATAATCCGTCTGAGTTTAGCATCTCATTCTTCTAACACCAAATCTTCTCTTCCACTTTGCCGGCCTGCTCTTGCAACTTTTTCAGGATCTTAAAATCCAGAGGCGGCTTTGGTGTTTCTTCTTGGAGTGCTACGGCAATGACAGCTGGGTTCTTCACCCTGATTCTGGCTGCGGCTTTTGCTGTTTGGTCAGCTACGTGCTTTCCCTTTGCTTCATGGGTGTCTATTCTGGAATGGCCTTTCACCTTTGACTGCCCCCTGTTTAAGCAGTAGTGACGCTTTCATCAATGCTCTTACCTGTTTTCTATTTTTAATAGACTGTCCATTTGTTGTAAGAAATGATCTTGCTTTCCATATGGGGCCATAGGCATGTGCAATCCCAAAGGCATAGCGATAATCTGTGTATATATTGCCAGTGTGGCCTTCAGCCTGCCTACAGGCCTCTTCCAGTGCTTTTAATTCCGCTTCTTGGGCTGACATTTGCAGAGTCAAGGCTTCAGTGTTTAAAGTTTCTGATATGACTACTGCATATCCTGTGTAAAACCTTCCTTCTAGGTTATACCGTGAAGCATCCACAAAGAACTAGAAATCAGGGTTCTCGAATGGTTGATCTGTAACCTGCGCAAAGCAGTCTCCAGTGACTGTATACATCTGGCTTCTGTGAGTGGCACGTTGCCAATTAGTGGCTTCAGCAGTTACATACCGTTCCCTTGACATCATCTCCCACAAGCAGTGATGTAATTGGAATGGCACATGACTGCTGAAGCAGCTAATTGGCTTCAGGGGTCACGTGCAATTTGTTGCAGCCTTGTGTAGACAGACATCGGGAGACACCACTGGCAGCTGTGTTGCTGGACTGGCAAGAAGTACACAGGTTTTATGTTGTAGCTGATCAGTGTAGATCTACATAACAAATTGTGTGATTTGCGGTATGTTTCCACTTCTGTCTATAATGTGTAATTTCTGGGTTTTTTTAAAAAATGTTTTATTATTTTGTCCCCCCTTAGCTTTTTCATTCCAGAAACATCCATCAAACTTTTCAGTTGATATTTAATATTCTTGTAAATGGGGATGGCACATTAACCAGGAAATACTCGGTGGACCTCCTTATGGACTTGTTAAAGAACCCAAAAGTTGCTGATTATTTATCAAGGTAAAATTTTATTTGCTTTCTATGTACATGTTTATCTGTCAAAGCCATACTCGTGTATATGGGAGGGTGAGATATAGATAAATCAAATCCACACGAAACTATATTTCATTAGACCATAACACATTGTAGAAAAGTTTAAATCCTTGCATCTTTTTAAATTGTACTACAGACAAGACAATTTAAATCTGTCTCCTTGTTGCAAGCAAAAAAGGGAGAAAAATATTAGATTGGACAATTTATTGTAACAAAGATGGGACGGACTACGCGTTACTTGCTATATAAGAACTTCCTCAGGTCCAATCAACTTGGACCTGAGGAAGCCCTTATATAACGAGTAACGCGTAGTCCGTTATAAGCCCAGTCTAGTGCCTTATGTTTCTCCCATTTTACTCTCACTTTAGTAGGTTGTCTCAACCCTTAATTAGTTACAGTACATACACTTATGGGACGTCTCTTAGCGGGCAGACATCCAACACGTCATGCACCATAATAATGTCAAAACGTTACCCACCAACTGCTAATGACCCCAACCACACCCCCCCCCCCCCCTCCCTCACCTCCCGTGTGAAATACAGTGCAGTACTGTATCAACACCCATATAATTAGCACGTGTGTTATGCTGGCATTTGTGGTTGTGGAACTAGTGTCAGCATGCCACACCCCACATGTACTTACTGATTTAATACATGTGTATAACCTGAGCTACTGTGGGATACTAGCACTTGTAGTTCTGTTTTCCACAGCAGCTAGTAGTTGTGGAACTACAAGTGCCAGCATGCCACAGCAGCACATGAGACAGAAAGTGAGGTGAACTCTTCTAAACAGACGGCAAAACAAATGTAAAAGGGGTGTTAACTCTTCTCTGCAGCATCCGAAGCTCATAAAAAAATTTTAAAAAAGTTTCATAAATTTACCTGTTTACCTTGCATACAAATTTAAAGGGGTTTTGCCATGAAGTAAAATTAACGTGGGAAGTTTGTAAATTAAATAATAAACATTTTCACCATTCATCATTATTAAAAATTCTGCACCGTTTTTGTTTTAGCTGCTCCTTTAGTGATCCATTGTTTACAGCTCATCTCCAGGGGATACGACCAAGGCTGAGAGCTCCTCGCTCCTGGCCGCACAAGCTCAGACATCACCTCTCCTCTCAGGCAGCTACTGAGTGTTCAAGCCCCGGGTGCTGTCACTCTACTCCCATCCTCTGTTCTCCTTAGTAATTAGTTAAACAGTGCAAATAAATAAAAAATAAATCTCAATGAGGTCTGTGCATTGATAAAGAGGAGAAAAAAAACACAGGTTTGGTTCCTGCAGGGATTTGAACCAAGGACGCTTGTGCTGTGAGGCAAAAACTTTACCTCTGCGCTACAATGTAGCTACTCACAATGCGTTACTTAAACAGACCTTTCTTTGACTAGAGAGAGGAAAGGCCTGGTGATGTCATCCTGCTGGGTCACATGATATGCAATTCCAACAAATCACACACGCCTACTTCTGAGCACACACAGCTGAAGAGCTGGACACAGGAGATAAGAAATGAGATCATGGCAAAACCCCTTTAACTTAAGAACATGCCTACAGTCCCTATTCTGTTCGTAACCAGGGGACTGCCTATATTTTCTTTTTGTCGTCACTGTTTTTACATAATTTCACACAAATATCACTTGCATTTTTTTGCATTACCTTAGATATGAACACTTTAATTCCTGTCTTATTCAAGTGTTGGGTCTCCTGCATGGCAAGGATCCTGATTCAGCTTTAAAGGTATTATTTCTTTGTACCTTCATATGAGTGGCAACACGCTCAGTAAATTTTGATATTTCATTTAACTGTTACTTGGGCCACTAATTACATCTTAGATCTCAATAAATTAAATATTCCAGCTACATTTCTTCATTCATTGTATAGTGGAATGTGTTGAGAGCAATAGAACATAAATATGATTAGTTCAAATCAAAATTAATATCCAATGGAGGTCTCGATTTGGAATGATACTCAATATCAAAGTGGAGACTGATTTGGACTGATCCAAATTCAGTGGAAATACTTCAAGACAAGGAAATGAGGTTCAGTAGTGTGTGTGGCCTCCACATGCCTGTATGACCTCTCTACAGTGCCTGGGCATGCTTTTAAACCCTTAACGACCTTGGACGTATGTATACGTCCAGGTGGTTTGGGGGTTAACGCACCTGGACGTATGCATACGTCCTGGCGATCTTGTGGGCGAGCCACGCACAATCGCGACATGGGACCAGCAGTATATTACCGGAGTGAGCTGCGGCCGCGGGTGATTAACGCTTCATTACCGCAACCTGTCATAGTTGCGATATTGAAGCCGCAGGCAGGAGGAGTGAGTTCCTCCAGCCTGCACCCGGCAGTTGCCGCACCACAGTCCGGCAGTGATCTACTGTCAGATGCCCCCAGGAAGTGAAAGTGACTTCCCGATGTCATCTGTGACGAAACCATGCCCGCAATGCATTGTGGACATGGTGACTGACAGTTGTCATGGCGACCAGTACACAGCAGCAATGCTTGTGTACTGGCCTGCCTTCTAACAGCATTCTGATGATTGCTGTTAGAAATCCCCTATGGCGAAAAGTAAAGGAATTGTAAAAAAAAAAAAAAAAAAAAGGGAAAAAAGTAAAACACAAAAAAATAAAATAAAAACTCGTACATCGCCCTTTTCCCCTTTACAAACGCCAATCGCCCCGAAAAATAAATAAAGTACCCATATTTGGTATTGTCGCGTGCGAAACGACCTGCCCTATAAATCTGTCATGTTAATTAACCCGTACGGTGAACGCCATAAAAAAAAACACAGATAAGATTTTCGGAATAAAAAGCGATCAAAAACTCCTATAAACGCTAAAGTTGTAACAATTAAAACGTCTGTTCATCCCGCAAAAAAAAAGTCCTTACACAGCTCTGTATATGGAAAAATAAAAAAGTTATGGCTCTCAGAAAATAGTGATGCATAAATATTCTTTTACACACTAAAACCCTTTTTTTATTTTTTAAAGTGCTTCAACATAAAAAAAACTATATAAACAGTATATCGCCGTAATCGTATCGACCCAAAGAGTAAAGCTAACTTATCACGGATACTGCACGGAGAGCGCTGTTAAAAATAAAAAACACTACTAGGATTGCAGTATTTTCTTCACCCTGCCTCCCAAAAATGGATTTAAAAGCAATCAAAAAGCCTTCTCTCTCCAAAAATGATACTAATAAAAACATCAACTCATCCCGCAAAAAACAAGCCCCTACACAGCTCCGTAAACAGAAAAATTAAAGTTATGGCTCTGCAAAAACGTCTTTTCCTGCTTGAATAAGTGTTTTTATTGTATAAAAGCAGTAAATCGTTAAAAAATATATACAAATTGGGTATCGCTGTAATTGTATTGAGCTGCTGAGTAAAGCTAGCATGTCATATATACCATACAGTGACTGCTATAAAAGCTAAAACTAAAAAACACTACCAAGAGTGCTGTATTTTGTTCAAGACATCTCACAAAAACCTTAATAAAAAGTGAACATAGCGCACCCCATAATGGTACCAATAAAAACATCAACTCATTCCGCAAAAAACAAGCCCATACACAGCTCTGCACACAGCAAAATAAAAAAGTTATGGCTGTCAGAATAGGACAACATAAAAACCCAATTTTTTTATAGACCTATTTCTATTGTGTAAAAGTAATAAAACAGAAAAAAACTATATAAAATCTATATCATTGTAATTGTACCGACCCCCATAGTAAAGTTATCCTGTCATTTGCACTGTACGGCGAATGCTGCAAGATTGAAACCCAAAAAACAATGGTAGAACTGTGTTTTTACCCCCACTCCTTTATAGGGGTTGTCTTGCTAATTGCCTATCATTACTACCTGTTGTCTGTTCAATTTGCACAATAGCCGGATAAATTAATTCACAATCAGTGTTGATTTATAACTGGACAGGTTGATTTCACAGAAGTGTGATTTGACTTGGAGTTACATTTTGTTGTTAAAGTGTTCCCTTTATTTTTTTTAGCCATTTATGTATGTGTGTGTGTGTGGGAAAAAAAATGTTCATATGTAGGTTCAATTATTTATGTTTCTCAGTGTTTGTTTGTTTTTTTTTTTAAACAGAATTTAAAGTTGCTATAATTGTATGTCCACTATGTGGTTCCAGACAGTTTATTCTTAATTAATTTAAAGTTCTGTATTTTTTTTTTAGGTGTTAGAACTGCTGCTGGCTTTTTGCTCGGTTACCAGCTTACGCCACATCCTGAGACAGACTATACTAGAACAATCAAGTGTAACTGTAACAGGGAATGGGAGACTTGGGCCACGTGGGAGATCTCCAGAGCCAGCTGTGGCTCTTGTTCATTGGTCAAGCCAGTCACTAGAAGCTCCTCAGAACTGTGCAGTGTTGGCTCTAGAGCTCTTCAAGGAAGTGTTTGCTGTAAATGTCCTCCTTTTTTCAATGTTTTTAAACCTTGTAACGAAATATATTAGATTTACAAAGCGTAAATATGTTTAAAGGTGGTAAAGAAAAAAAGCACTAAACAGTTACTTTTGCAAAAATCAAAAAAGATGCCATGATATGAAACTTTTTTTTTTAATTTTAATCTTATTTTCCTCTGCTTTGTACTAGTGTTTCTGAGGTAAACTTATTTGCATAATGCAAATTTTTAAAGTGGACAGATCATATAGCTGCTTTTTATGATATTAAAAAAAAAAAAAAAAAGGCAGCAAAAGTGGTTAAATTGATAAGATGCGGTCATTGACTTTGATGATCTTGAAGTAGCAGCTTGAACTTTCATTGTTAGGATAGGTCATCATTGCTTGATTATTGTGGATCCAACCCCCTGTTGCAAGTGTGACCATTCATAGTTTACACTGGTCTAGAAAGTTTCTATGGAACAGCTACTCTATTATGTTGGCATGGGGCCAATTCTATGGTTCTGCGACAAATTCCCAGAGCACCTTTTCCCCAAAATGTACTTCAATTTTTTTCTTTCTTTCTACATTATGATTAGGATGCCATTGACGCTGGTACCAGCCAGTCTACAGAAAGATTTGTAGATCTTCTGTTGCCAGTTATTCTTGAGCAGCTTCATGTTCCTGATCTTTCTATGGATGAACAATTAACAAAAAAGAGATGTGAAAGAGTGGTGAAATCGATGGATATATTGATCAATATCCTTTTCTCAAGTTTGTTTTTAATATAAAAATACAAAGAATAGATATGTTTTTGCCATATAACATTTGCTAATATTTTGCTTCCATTTTAAGCCAAAACCCGAAATGTATGCAAAAACTATTATATACAACCTCAATTCCCAAAAAGTTGGGACACTAAACAAATTGTGAATAAAAACTGAATGCAATGATGTGGAGGTGCCAACATCTAATATTTTATTCAGAATAGAACATAGATGACAGATCAAAAGTTTAATCTGAGTAAATGTAACATTTGAAAGGAAAAATATCTGGATTCAAAATTTCACAGTGTCTACAAATGCAAAAAAAAGTTGGGACAAGTAGCAATAAGTGGCTGGAAAAATGACATTGAGCATATAACGAACAGCTGGAAGACCAATCAACACTAATTAGGTGAATTGACAACATTATTGAGTATAAAAAGAGCTACTCAGTGTGTCAGTGTCTCTCTGAAGCCAAGATGGTAAGAGGATCACCAATTCCACCATTGTTGCGCAGAAAGATAGTGCAGCAATACCAGGATGGTGTTACCCAGCGTAAAATAGCAAAGACCTTAAAGTTCCCATCATCAACCATACATAACATCATCAAAAGATTCAGAGAATCTGGGCTAATCGCTGTGTGTAAGTGTCAAGGCCGTAAAACTCTACTGGATGCTCGTGATCTCCGGGCCCTTAAACGTCACTGCACCTCAAATAGGAATGCCACTGTCAAGGAAATAACAGAATGGACTCAGGAATACTTCTAGAAAGCATTGTCGGTGAACACAATCCACCATTCCATCCGCTATTGCCAGCTGAAACTCTACAGTGCAAGAGGAAGCCATTTCTAAGCAAGCTCCACAAGCTCAGCCATTTGCACTGGGCCAGGGGTCATTTAAAATGGAGTGTGGCAAAATGGAAAACTGTTCCGTGGTCAGATAATATCTTCTAATATAGGCATATATAGCATAAAGCTTTGGCTCTCCAAACACTGCTAGAAAGCTTGCTACAAAAGGGATCTCCCTAGTCCCATAACATGTACCAACCAATATAAGATAGCAAGCGGAGTATACTTAAAACTACTTTATTCGGAAACATATAACTAAAATATGTAACTTGTAGTGCTTGGTTTAGCTACTTGCGTTCCTTTTGAGTCCATAGACGGCAGTAGGAGAGCAGGATACAAAGTCCATGTGTAGCAATCTCCTGGCGTGTCCACATGTACCAACGCCCATAGAGGAGAAACAGACAGGAAAAGGCTGGGAAAGATGTGTGACGTTTCGGGGCGAGTCCTGCCCCTTCTTCAAACACGTAATTTGCTTGTAATCACTTCCCTTTATACTCAGCATCGCGATAGATGCCAAGAGAATATAAAACAGGTTACATACAATTAAAACCAATTTATAAGAAAACACGTAAATTTAAGTTCTCATTCATGCCTACGGGAGACAGCGTATTCATTTTAAATATCCAGAACGATTCTCTCTGGAGCAGGGTTCTTTCTAAATTTTTATCATTCTGCACTATAACTTCTTCTAAAACGCACCATTTGAGATCTGCCACTGTGTGCTTATGTTCTAAAAAGTGTTTAGCCACCGTAGTTTCTCCAAATCTTTTCTTTTTTTTCTACGTTGGCTATTTCAGCATGGCAAAGACTATTTCTAATGGAGGATTTATGCTCAGTGATACGTACTTTTACTTGTCGCATTGTCTGTCCTACATAGCCCTTCCCACATGGGCATTTAAGGAAGTACACTATCCCCTTTGAATTGCAAGTAAAGGTTCCCTTATGAAAGATTTTATACCCTTTTGTGGGATGAGAGATGAATGTTCCTTTTGATTATCGCGCTGCAATTGCAGCAACCAAGGCAGGGAAATGTACCTTTGTGTTTGCTTTGCAATAGTTTCTGTTGTTTTCCTGTGTTTTTATACAATTGTGAGGAGACGATCGCGTTTCCTACAGTGCGTCCCTTTTTGTGAACAAACCTTGGAATATTTGTAAACAGTTTGCCATATTTTGAGTCTTTTGATAGCAAATACCAATATGCGACAAGTAAAAGTACGGGAGCAATCCACGAATGATTCTACGATTGGTCTGTTTAAAAAATATGAACAACTGAAAAAGAAAGAAGTTAGCTTGACTTCACATGCTTCTGCCCTCACGGAATACCTAAAAGTACAAAGGATTCCAAGAGGGTTAAGAAGTCCTTTACAGCCCATCCTCCTACAAGAGGATTTGGTGTACGAAGAGAAATGGTACGCCATTGGAAATCAGTACTCATTGGATTTGATTTATTAGACTGTACAGCATCTACAACTCAACATTGATACCTTACGCAAAGAAATCAAGGTTATCGATGAGGAGTTTAAAAAACATGTACCAACTGAAGATCTTGCTAAGAAAAAGGAAGACTTACAAACAACTCTGGACAAACATAAGATACAACTGCTTCAAAATAAACTAAAGAAATACGAAAGGGACAGTAAAGATTACCTGTTTAATCGGGTATATTCTTGGGCAGAAAAACGCCAGAAACAACGTGTTGGAAATAGACCCAGAAGGAGACAACCGCAAAGTACAAGCGCAACATCAGATTCAGACGAGACTGGATCACTGAATCGCGTACAAATGAGAACAGGTCCTAGGAAGGATAATACACGGGATTTTTTAGGAGCACAGAAAAAGTCCAGCGACACGGATCTTGGAGAGGCCTCTGGTGTCGACCTAAAAAGAAACACACGTACAGGAGGGAAACATCTAGCGAAGAAAAAATAAACGAAAGCCTGGTGCTCAATATATCCTCCCAGGAACTTTCAGAAGCACAACATTCTATTATCAATAAAGGGCTCAATTTTGTGCCATCTGCATCTATTACCCCATTTCAATTTAACATTGACTTTTATCGCCTGTGTAGAGCTATTAGATTAAAAATGTTTTTTGGGCATAGTACTTGTAAACAAGGAGATAATATCCCTAGTAAATTAAAATCACGTAGTCAGTTTGACCCAGAGATTTCTACTCCATCACTAGAGCTGTTTCAACAGTTAGTGATATCAGAGGTTATAGAGAAATGGGACACTGTTAAAATACAAAGAGCTCAGAATATTACCACACAGGAAAGAACAGCACTACTTGAATTAAAGAACAATGAAAAAATAGTCATTAAAAAAGCTGACATGGGGGGAGGTGTGGTGGTGCAAGACAGGCTTGATTATATACAGGAGGCTTTCTCCCAATTGAATGACCCAGTAGTGTATAAAAAACTAGATCGGGACATAACACAGGAGTTGCAATGTATAATAGAAGACACTGGTGGAGGCTTTAGAAATTGGCATTATTACCCCCAAAGAAAAGACTTTGCTTTCCTGCGCACATCCTCGTGTGCCCACACTATACTTAGTGCCAAAGGTACACAAAACGACTGAGAGACCACCCGGCCGGCCGATTGTATCCAGCATAGGACAGGACAGTTCCTAAGAGAAATTCAACAGCTTAAAATGGACGACAATACGGTGTTCTGCACCATGGATATAAAATCACTTTACACCAACATCCCCTGTCAGGAAGCTAT
Source organism: Phyllomedusa bahiana (assembly GCA_025379985.1). Lineage (NCBI taxonomy): Eukaryota > Metazoa > Chordata > Amphibia > Anura > Hylidae > Phyllomedusa > Phyllomedusa bahiana. Next base: position 32,392 of record JAODAL010008860.1, on the reverse strand, counting down.
AGAGGTAGTTAGAGAGACACTCATGAATGACCCTAGTCTATCCAATGCTAAAATTAATTTAATCATGACCATCATTGAACTTATACTTACTAAGAACTATTTTAAGTTTGGAAATGACCTTTTTCTCCAGTTAGGCCGTGTTCACACGGCTTATTCCCGACGGATTTGTGCGCCGTATTGAGCGCACAAATCCGCCGTGAATAAGGGGCGGGACGTGGGCGGGGCCGGAGCGCGGCGGGGGCGCCGCTCCCGGCCCCATAGACAATGCATTGTTTACGGCGCGTCCGCGCCGTAAATAATGTGCATGTCACTTTCTCCCCCCGCGGCGGATTTGCTGAGCGGGGAGGAGCGACGGATTCCACTGTTCTCTATGAGAACAGTGGATTACCGTAATGACTCCGACGGATTGGCGCCGTATTGAAGCGCAAATCCGGCGCGGAATACGGCGCCAATCCGTCGGCAAATAAGCCGTGTGAACGGGGCCTTACAAGGAGTTTCGATGGGCTCACCGACAGCGCCCAGCATAGCTAATCTCCATGATAGCTTATGAAAGGAAGTTTGTATATACCAGACATGACTATTGTAAGGTTTCCACTTGGCTGAGATACGTTGATGACGTTTTTGTCATCTGGAAAGGACCCCCTGAGGAGCTCACTGAGTTAATTACCTCATTAAATCAGGCGCATCCACTTATACAGTTTACTTCTAATATAGATAGGAATAAGATCTGCTATTTAGACGTGGAAATAAGTAAGGGCCCTGCAGGTAAAACCGATTGATAAAAATAATGTGCTCCATAGATCTAGTCAACACGCACCGCAACTGTTTACAGGTATTCCGAAAGGACAACTGATTAGAGCCAGAAGAATATGCTCAGAGGATAGACTTTATTATGAACAAGAAAAAGTCCTTATTGATAAATTCATAGCTAGAGGCTATAAAAGAGAAGCCTTGGAAAAACTGGCAGAAGAGGTCAGATTACTTAATAGGGAGGATCTGCTAAAACCAAGAAAAAAAGTAGACAGAGATGAAAGACTTATGTTCCTTAGCACCTTTGATAGACATAGTGGTTTGATACGTCAATCCATTAGAAAATATTGGTATTTGCTATCAAAAGACTCAAAATATGGCAAACTGTTTACAAACATTCCAAGGTTTGTCTACAAAAAGGGACGCACTGTAGGAAACGTGATCGTCTCCTCACAATTGTATAAAAACACAGGAAAACAACAGAAACTATTGCAAAGCAAACACAAAGGTACATTTCCCTGCCTTGGTTGCTGCAATTGCAGCGCGATAATCAAAGGAACATTCATCTCTCATCCCACAAAAGGGTATAAAATCTTTCATAAGGGAACCTTTACTTGCAATTCAAAGGGGGTAGTGTACTTCCTTAAATGCCCATGTGGAAAGGGCTATGTAGGACAGACAACGCGACAAGTAAAAGTACGTATCACTGAGCATAAATCCTCCATTAGAAATAGTCTTTGCCATGCTGAAATAGCCAACGTAGAAAAAAAGAAAAGATTTGGAGATACTACGGTGGCTAAACACTTTTTAGAACATAAGCACACAGTGGCAGATCTCAAATGGTGCGTTTTAAAAGAAGTTATAGCGCAGAATGATAAAAATTTAGAAAGAACCCTGCTCCAGAGAGAATCGTTCTGGATATTTAAAATAAATACGCTGTCTCCCGTAGGCATGAATGAGAACTTAAATTTACGTGTTTTCTTATAAATTGGTTTTAATTGTATGTAACCTGTTTTATATTCTCTTGGCATCTATCGCGATGCTGAGTATAAAGGGCAGTGATTACAAGCAAATTAAAGGTGTTTGAAGAAGGGGCAGGACTCGCCCAAAACGTCACACGGCTTTCCCAGTTTTTCCCTGTCTGTTTCTCCTCTATGGGCGTTAGCCCATGTGGACACGCTGGGAGATTGCTACACATGGACTTTGTATCCTGCTCTCCTACTGCCGTGGTCAGATGAGTCACGATTTGAAGTTCTTTATGGAACAGTGGGACTTCATGTCATCCGGACCAGAGAGGACAAGGACAACCCAAGTTGTTATCAACACTCTGTTCAGAACCCTGCATCACTGATGGTATGGGGTTGCATGAGTGCTTGTGGCATGGGCAGCTTGCATGTCTGGAAAGGCACCATTAATGCAGAGAGCTATGTTCAGGTTCTAGAACAAAATATGCTCCCATCTAGACGTCATCTGTTTCAGGGAAGACCCTGCATTTTTCAACAAGATAATGCCAGACCACTTTCTGCAGCAATCACAACATCATGGCTACGTAGGAGAAGGATCCGGGTACTGAAATGGCCGCCTGCAGTCCAGATCTTTCACCTATAAAGAACATTTGGCGCATCATAAAGAAAGAAGGCCCAAGACGATTGAACAGTTAGAGGCCTGTATTAGACATGAATGGGAGAGCATTCCTATTTCTAAACTTGAGAAACTGGTCTCCTCTGTCCCCAGACGTCTGTTGACTGTTGTAAGAAGAAGGGGGGATGCCACACAGTGGTAAAAAGGGCATGGTCCCAACTTTTGGGGATTTTGTTGACACCATGAAATTTTGAAACTATTTTTCACTTAAATGATTTCATTCTCTCAGTTTAAACTTTTTTATCTGTGATGTGTTCTATTCTGAATATAATATTAGATGTTGGCACCTCCACATCATTGCATTCAGTTTTTATTCACAATTTGTTTAGTGTTCCAACTTTTTTGGAATTGAGGTTGTATTAAAGGGGTTATTGCAAAAATCCACTTGCAAAAAGTACAAACATTCACTGAGATTGGCAATGTTAATGATCGGTTATTACTCAAATTTCACAATTTTTTATTTTTTCCATTGCTTCCCTACCCAATGATTTCTCTGCTCTGTTGCTGGCTGGCTTGTGGATGAGCAGCAGCACTGCCTCACTTGACCATCTTTATAAGCTATCTTATTGCAGTCTTCTGAAATTTTCATTTTAACACAGAAGTCAGAGCTCATTTACTTCAAAGTAAGTTAGGCCCTAGTCACCTCCAAGTTTTATTGCCTCCCGTAGTCATCGGAATTTATAGGGCAAATGTAGTTTGTTTTGGACTATGTTTGCTCTATTCCCAAACATATGTACTTTGTTCCAGACACAAAAGCGTTATCTATGCTGGTCAGCCCTGTTGTTGTATATGTCAGGATATCTTTTAAGGTATACCAAGGGAGACCAACAATAGGACCTGAATGGGGTCTTATATTGAGAAGAGACTTAAAGGGGTTGTCTCACTACCTGGATTGCTTTTTATGTTAAAGATCTTGCAGAAACAAGTCACTTTGCAATGTGTGTCCATTAACAGTGTCCTACCTATTCCTAGATATCCCCTCTTGTATGAGCTGCACCAGCTCCTCAGGTCGCTATAGCTACAGACCTGTTTACTCTCTCCTGATAGGCTGTCAGCACTGATCGCTATAGCTACAGACCTGGTTTCTACTGCAGCCTAGTGGACGCCATAAACACGCCCCTGAATTCAAAATGAAACCAAGAAAACAGGACTGAGGTAAGATGAATCAATGTAGTGAGACAACCCCTTTAAGGCCACATGTATGAAAACTGTCTAGGACTAAAACTCACTTTGTTGTCCATAGCAGAGAACCCTTTCATTTTTCCAGAGAACTATATGAAATGAAAGGGGTGCTCTGATTGGTTGCTATGGGCAACAAAGTGAGTTTTAGACATAGACCGTTTTCATACTTGTGGCCCGTAATGTTAGATGTTCTGGCTTCAGGTAAAATTGTTCTTGGGATGAACCATTTTTAAGGAAAAAAAACAGTCAAGTATATTGTTTCTGTGTTTAGGATCTACTCCTGTTTTGGCTTGAGAAACTCATATAAATCAAATATGCATACTATCTAGCAGTTGGCTTTAGTTCTTTTACAGCTATTCTCCTTAACCTTGCTTACCTCTCTGTGCTGATGACTCGTTAAAATCTCGCATTGCCATGAAGCTTGCTGTCAACAGATGTGTCGCTCTTTTAGATTATCAGTTTACATTCAGTGGTGCAGATTCAAGCTTCGGTGCCAAGATGGTGGATTCAGAACTCGTGTAGGTTTTATGGGTTTTTTTTTTGTTCTTTCATGAACAATCTAGTTCATAACAATGTGGTAGCCTGGCCAATCAAAGGAGATATAAAAAAAAAAAATCCACTTTGCTAATGTTGCAGTTAGTATGATACTATACAGTGTTTAATATCTCTGGTTACTTGTTAAAGAAGCAGAACACTTTTCAAACCCTTAAAATGGGTCTAAAATTTGGAGGATATAATGCAATAAAAAAATATCCAAAATATTTAGTAGTATTTTTGATATTTATTGTAAACCTTACCCTGAAGTGTCATAGACCATTGTCAAATACCTAAATATAAGCACAAACATAGATGTAACATTTTTTTAATAAAACATCTGCTTTTTGTACCAAGCAATGTTTCATCAGATGTTATACTGAAGACTTTGGATGTTATGAGCAGACTAAAACGGTTGGTCGCAAATATGGAAGCTTCCTTCTATAAGATACTGCAGGTATGGCTTTTTGGTTTGTTAATGTGCAGCGTGTGTAATGCATTTCACTGTTTGCAGTGGTGGTCATGTCTGAAGACTGTATTCACCTACACAGCACACAAATGTTGGGAGAATATCGATCATCTTGCTGAATAATATTGGCATTGTGCTTCACCCCATTTTTTTCTTCCCTTTTAAAATTGGGAAGATAATTAATATTTTGCCTTAATATCCATGATCTTTTCCCTGTTAAGCAATGCTGATTTTCTTTAAAAGGACTGATAATAATTGATCTTTTATGTTCTCTACGGAAAATGTATTTAACTTTTTTCCTTGTCCACTAGTTCATCCATGCATAAGGCATCATATGTGTTAATTGTTGTAATAAACATATTTATTACGTTAATAAGATTACTAATTTAGGCTGCGTTCAAATGTTCAGCTTTTTAGATGCAGTTTTTGGAAGCTAAAACTAAAAATGGATTTAAAACAAGGAAAAGTTTCAATCCTTCCTTAAAGGGGTTGTCTCACTACAAAGATTATCTTTCAACATGTAGGGAACAGTAAATTAAGACTTTTTCAAGATATATTGCTTTATTTATTTTGCTTTGTTGAGGCGATGAGAGACTTATCTGCTCTGTGTGCACTCATGTTTATGTAGGTTGCCGACCTGATCTCCCCTTCTCTCTCTGCTCTTTGTGTTATCTGATAGCAGTTAGTGAGGTCACCACAGGCCGACACAGGACTCCCAGCAGCTTGAGAACAGAGTTTATCTTTAACAAACAAATGAGATTTATTTATTTTGTTTATTTGAGCTCTAAAGGTCTCTGCTTTGTAGATGACCACTACTGCTGTGATGTGTGCAATTAGAAGAGCTGTGAATAGAGAGCTGATCTGCTAATCACTGCGATAGAACGACCCACAGCCTAACCAGGAAGAGACAGGGAGCTAAAAGTGCTTGTGGCTCTGTGAAACAGCATGTTGAGACAACCTCTTTAATATGTGTCCTCAAATTATGATCCATTCCTGTTTTTTGGCATCAAAAACTGCATCTAAAAAGCTGAACATCTGAACGTAGCCTTACATATCAAGTAATTATGGTTGTGTGGCACACAGTGACGATTTCGGTAATTACTCTTTTATATACAGACTTGGACAAGAAAAATGAAAGCTAGTCTTTGAATTTTCTCTCTGTTAGGCATTTCTCTAACCTGTTGCAAATAAAAGGTAGAACACTTACTAGTGGTTATTATTTGACTGCTTTTGTGCTGCAATTTAATGAAAACGCATCTATCAGTTTAACATTTAAATTATTATCATTTTTTTCCCTTGTAGGACCAACGTTTAATTCCATCACTGTCTTTTGCATTAACCTCTGACAACAGAGAGAGAGTTCAAGCTGGCCTTCAATTACTATTTGAAGCTGCACCACTGCCAGACTTTCCAGCTTTTGTGTGAGTAACAGGGAAACTCATTATTGATTCCACTGATTCTGCCATTTCTAGAGATATCCCCTATGTGCCCTTAGTACGCTATTTGCTCAATCACAAGATTTTTAGGTCTCATTATCATTAGGATGTTTTTTAGGTGCCATCTCAAGATTGTGGACACCCTAAGGTTTTCAAATTTAATAAACACCCCTAAAAGATTTTGTGTGGGAAACTGTGGCCCTTACAAAATATGTATAGGGGTGTAGTGAGAATATTGACCCCAAAGTTTCACAGATTTTTTTTTTTTAGTGTTGTAAAAAATTAAAAAAACAAATCTCGCCAATATCATTGGGGCACACAGCACCTTGGGTAGAGGCCCTTGCCTTAGGATGCTGACAAACGTGTTGGGCTCGCCCAGATGGCCTATATCCCTTCTGCTAACACCAGGCTAATCAGTTTTCAGTGTCCGTAGAAGGCAGACACTGCTCCGCAGCCCTGCTGAGTTTATTTTTTGTTTGCTTGCAGGTGATGATTGATCTCCTGGCTCTCGCCTATCAGGTAGTGATCATGCGCCTGGCTCTCATCTATCTGGGGGGTCCACAGCGTGTATATGTTCACAGTGACTTTGTCCCACCTGAGGGCGTCAGGAAACCAGCCAGTTCTTTAGCTCGCTGTTCTTCCTTCACGCTGGTCACCCGTCCCCTCCTGCCGCATCCGCGGCCTCTCTTTTTCGGATTCCTGTAGCCTCACCTTCGAATGCATGGTACCAAACGGGTGATGTTGTTGAGTACCCCGACCTCCTTCATTTGGGGATAGTCAGGAGTTTTCCATTTCTTTATGAAGTTGGAGGGCCTCAGGAATTCTGTTTTACTGCAGTCCCTCAGCGGCGATTATCCCAGCCTTAGGGAATGGCACTGTCTGCTGGGGGATAGGACGGTTCCCTCCAGGCGCTGCTGTCGCTCTTTACCCGCCTTCCGGCGCTCTGGGGCCATTCTGACGGCCTGAGCCGTGGGCTGCGGTTTCAAATTTAGTCTACGGCTTCTGGAGGTCTAGGCCGCGCCTTTTCCTGGGCTTGTTTCACCCCCGGAGACTGCGCAATTGGTTCCAGGCCCCTCCCAGGATGGGGCAGGACCTCCAGCAACCAGGGCTTGTGTTGGGGGCGTTCTCACTCTTGCTGCACGTCTCCAGGCTTCCGTGAAGCACACAGGATCTTAGGTTGGTAAGTTGGCCTTGTTTGGGCCATCTATCTCTGCCCCGCTCACTTTGCAGCCACGTCCCTTTCCAAGGATGAGGGGTCAAAGCAGCCCATGTCCAAAGCAGTGGAGACTTATTTCGCCTGCGGTCGTTGCCACAAGAAGTACCCTTTGTATAGCACCTCAGCTGACCGCCGTGGGGTCCAACCCCGCCTACACAGGAGTTGGTGACCCCGGAATGAGCCAGGTCTATCTGTGGGTGACCTGCCCAGACTGTCCCAGGTAATGGCTTTGGCCATAAAGCGTATGCTGTCTCTGCTTGCTGGCCCAGCCTAGCACCTCCCAGGGTTCAACGCCCTGCACAGCCCGTCCAGAGGGTTAGAGTACTCTCTTCCTCGTTATCACCAGAGCCCTCTACAGACAGACAGTGAATGGAGATGGAAGCTCAATGCCTGGATACAGCTTCTTCAAGTAGGGACTCTGATTCTGACTCTGAGCCAGACAGAGATGATTGAACAGCAGCAGCGGTCCAAGCCCTTATCCGGGTTGTTAGAGACTCCCTTCATGTTAGAGATGAGGATGTTTCAGCCTCCTCGGAGGAGGTTTCATTTAAACACAGGAGGTAGCATCGTTTGGTGTTCCCTACACACCCGGAGTTTGGGGAACTGGCGGCCAGGGAGTGGAAACATCCTGACAGGCGTTTTTTTTTTTTTTCCTACCAGACCGCTTAATACGCTTTGTTCTTTTCCTGAGGAATAAGTGACAAAATGGTAGGTGGTCCCATCGGTGGATGCCACAGTCACCCGACTTATGAAGTCCATGGCCATCCCCCAAGATGCGACAGTCTTTAGTGACAGCACGGACAGGTGTCTTGACTGTTGCTTTAAAACCGCTTTTGAAGCGGCCCCGTGGCCTGCATTTGCTGCTTCTTGGGTCAGCAAGGCCTGCATGGTCTGGTCAAAACAGCTGCAGCAAGAACTCTTGGCTGGAGCCTCTACGAAAGAGTTGTTGAATCTTTCTTTCCAGCTCATGGGTGCTGTGACGTTCCGGTGTGAGACTTCTCTTGAGTCAGCCCGTTTCGCGGCTAGAGTGTCAGCCAGTACAGTGGCCGCTCATCTCTGGTTAAAATCTTGGTCGGCGGATTCAGATTCCAAGAAGTTGCTGATTGCGCTTCTGTTCTCTGGCAGCAAGCCTTGTTGGCTATTTTTATTCCAGGGGTGGAAAACGTGTTGGCTGATCATCTCAATTGAGCAATGGTCGATCCTTGGGAGTGAGCTCTTCTACCAGAGGTTTTTCACCATCTTTGTCAGAAGTGGGGCACGCCAGACGTTGATCGGTTTGTGTCTCGCTTCAATCATCAACTCCCGAGATATGTATCCAGGGATATCCTGCCTCTTTCAGCATACGTGCTGGTTCTACCTTGGAGTCGGTTTGCTCTGATCTGCCTCTTTCCACCCTGGCCCCTACTTCCTCGAGTGCTCAAGCGCCTCAGGTCCCGCAGGCCCTAGTATGCAGATCTCCTCGCCTTGTTGGCAGATGCTCCTTGGCCACTTCCTTTACAGCCAGACCTCCTTCCTTCCTTCCTTCCTTCCTTGTGATATTAAAATCTCAGGGTTTGTCGGATTCTGTTATCTGGACCATGATTCGAGCACACAAGCCTCAATCCGCCCGGATCTATTACCGTAACTGGAAGGCATTTTTTAACCCATTGGTATGCCCTATTCCAAGGGTGCTGTCTTTTCTGCAGTCAGGCCTTGAGCTCGGGCTTGGCCCTTTCCTCCCAGAGAGGTCAGATTTCTGCCCATTTGGTTCTGTTTCAGCACACGTTGGCCTCTGGCTCGCATGTTTAAAACCTATATCTGCAGGGGTTTGTGTGTTCCGTTCCAACGGTTTCAAGGCCAATCGAACCATGGGATTTAAATCTTGTTTTGAAGGCCATGCAGTCTTCACCTTTTGAGCCATTAAGGGAAGTTTGCCTACATTTACTTTCATAGAAATGGCCTTCCTGGTGGCCATCACTTCCATTCCGAGTGTCTGAACTGGCGGCTATATCGTGTAAATCCCCTTTCTTGCTACTACATAAGGACAAGGTTGTCCTAATAGTCTCCAAAAAAATGGGAATCTAGCAAGAGAACAAAGAGTGACTTTTAATCACTATATTTACTATTTTGCCATAGGCAAACTTAAACTCTATCGGTTCTCAATCTATAAAGCACTAAAAAGTAACTTTTATTATTTATAACACTTAATCTCTATATACACTATTTAAAAACCTGATTTCTAACCTCTCAGTTTATCCCTTTCTAATTGTGAAAGAATAACTCCTTTTCTATCATCAAGTCTGGTGGAACACCACCTATTAACAGGAGAGCCTTATATATACAGTGATTTACTAACTCCAATAAGGGATCCAAAATATCCTACCTGGGCAGTCATCCCTAATCCAATGGACATAAAACATATAAGGTTTCCTTGTAAGACCCTCTGCAGCGGGTGACACTTGTAGAAAGAGGTGAGAAATCACAAATTAAAATGTCATGCCTGACCTACCCAACATGTTTCACCACCTAAATGGCATCAACAGGGGATAGAGGTCCGGTCCCATGTGGTCTAGTTCATTTCCTTTTATATGGTCTTAGGTACACACCCTATTCAGGTGCTCACCAATTGGCCACCAGAGATTCAACAACACCCATTCCCCCTTTTTTACTCTCCTGCATGCATACTCCGTTTCAGTATGCTTGCAGGAGAGTAAAAAAGGGGGAATGGGTGTTGTTGAATCTCTGGTGGCCAATTGGTGAGCACCTGAATAGGATGTGTACCTAACACCATATAAAAGGAAATGAACTAGACCACATGGGACCGGACCTCTATCCCCTGATGAAGCCATTTAGGTGGTGAAACATGTTGGGGAGCTCAGGCATGACATTTTAATTTGTGATTTGTCACCTCTTTCTACAAGTGTCAACCGCTGCAGAGGGTCTTACAAGGAAACCTTATATGTTTTATGTCCATTGGATTAGGGATGACTGCCCAGGTAGGATATTTTGGATCCCTTATTGGAGTTAGTAAATCACTGTATATATAAGGCTCTTCTGTTAATAGGTGGTGTTCCACCAGACTTGATGATAGAAAAGGAGTTATTCTTTCAGAAGTAGAGAGGGATAAATTGAGAGGTTAGAAATCAGGTTTTTAAAGAGTGTGTATAGAGGTTAAGTGTTATACATAATAAAAGTTACGTTTTATTGCTTTATAGAGTGAGAACCGATAGAGTTTAAGTTTGCCTATGGCAAAATAGTAAATATAAGGTTGTCCTAAGTCCCGTTCGTTTGTTTCTCCCTCAGGTGGTTTCATCGTTTTATATCAATGAGGACCTAGTTCTACACTCTTTTTGCACCACGCCCTCTCTCCCTCGAGAGCGGTCGGTACATTGTTTAAACTTTGCCAGGGCCATTTGGATCTACCTACTCGTTTACTGATTAATTTAGGCATTCCAAGGCCCTCTTTATCACTCCAGAGGGTCTGCGCAGGGGCCTGGTGGCCGCTAAGGCCACCATTGCCAGCTGGATCCGGTCTGCAATTTCAGAAACCTATCGGTCTATGGGGAAACCCCTTCCGTTTCGGGTCACCGCTCATTCCACACGAGCAATTGGCGCCTCCTGGGCGGTTTGGCATCAAGCTTCAGCTTTACAGGTTTGGAAGGCTGCCACCTGGGTTTTGGTCCATACTTTTTCTAATTTCTACAAACTCCATACCTTTTCCTCAGCTGACGTAAGCTTCAGGCGAAAGGTACAGGCAGTGTTCTAAGGGCTGCCACTGCTGATTAATTTTCTGATTGTTACTTTTTTTTTTTTTTTTTTTTGATCTCCCACCCTCTGGGACTGCACTTGGACATCCCAAGGTGCAGTGTCCCTCAATGATATTGGCAAGAAATCCAGATTTTTGTACTTAACATAAAATCTTTTTCCTTGTCTGATTCATTGGGGGGCACGGGTCTCTCAGCAGGAGGAATATAGTCCATTTGGATGGGCACAACACGTTTGGTCCGCCTATTGTCCGCCTCCTAGGGCAAGGGCCTATACCCGAGGTACTGTGTACCCCAATGAATCGGACAAGAAAAGGATTTTACGGTATGTACAAAAATCAAAATTTTTTGCCATTTTGAAATTTCAGCAGTCAGCCTGTGGTATAAGTAACATATTAACATTACTCAGCAGGTCGATACCATTACAGTTTGAAAGAATGGTTTTGTCTGCCTTTCTTTATGTGGCACCGTTTCAGTCCAGTCCATTCTAAAAATGAGTGACAATTTATCCAAGAATAACGTAAGAGTTGGTAGACTCTGGGTTGAATCCAGCATTAGAGAATGGAGTTGCTGCCGCAGCAATACGGATTGAATGTTTTTTGTGCAATTTTGGGGAGTAGGTATGTTCCTCAGAGAAGAACCCAAAAAGGGCCCATAGCTCCAATTTGGGACAGTAGTAGGGTAGTAAATGCGTGGTCATGGTCCACAGGGAAATGAATGAAAACAGAGGCCAAAGGACTGGTGCACGTACCTGTTCGTCCCAAGAAGCGCCTGTATAGTGCACTATAAGCACCTGATCTCCTCACAGACCCATTGACAATGTAATAGATTGGCATGTGGTGTGCCACATTTTAGACAGAAATGATTATTTGAATGACAAATTCATGGAAGGCAGATCTTTGCTGCCTGAGCAAGTGATGTTATAAGGGAATCTGATGTCAGTGAACCCAATCGTTCAGTTCAGTGGGCGATACCCATTGTAAAACCTTGTAATGAAGTGTTCACTGTGATAAGTCATTAAGATGTTAGAAAGGGGATATACTGTATATATCCCTTCATAATCATGTAAAAAAGGAATAAGAATAAAGAATATAAGTCAGTATCCTGTTTTAATTAGTAAGAAAAGAACAGGTGATGCCAATTGCCTGTAAGGCAATGTTCACACAGCTTATTCAAGCCGTAATTGCGGGACGGATTTTGCCTGCAGTTACGGCTTGAATAAGGGGCGGGGCGGGGGAGCTGCCCGCGACCCCATAGACAATGCATTATTTACGGCGCGTACATGTCACTTTTTTCCCCCGCGACGGATTCGCCGAGCGGGGAGGAGCGACGGAATCCACAGTTCTGCAGCGCAAATCCGGCACGCAGTACGGCTCCAGTCCGCGCCCAAATAAGCCGTGTGAACACGGCCTAACCTGAAGACCACTGACTGGTGAAGTGAATACCATTGAATTCTTATGTCTGAGGCTAGGGTCAGACCTCTGGTAACTACATCCCTACACGACTGCCAATGGCTGCAAGAGTTTGCTGGTGACATCACAGTTTGACTGGCCAACTTACCTGGGCATTGGCAGGCAGGGTGTTTTCTGCATGTGGCTACTAAACCGTTGGACCCTGCCAAACGGTAGGAAGAATGGGCAATTGTAAGGATCTAAGTGTCTTTAGCAATGGTTAGAATGAAACCATTGTGGCAATGCTCTGACCAGTCGTCTAATGGTAGGTTTCCTAGGGTGTATGTAGTGGTTAGTATCTATGAAACATTCTCTAATAAAGGAGAATGGATGATAACCGCAACAAGGTCATGGGTCAATCGGAGGGGAAAAAAAATGAGTTTCTAGTAAACTCTTTATTGTTGATGGACATTTTCATTTGTTTTTGCATGTCAGTTTTATACTACAAACACATGCAAGAAGTACTATAAAGATGTATTAATGCTTTGATGGATGAGGGATAAGTCGCTGGATGATTTTGTACTCTGACTATATTCTAATAGAATCTGTGCTGTTTAGGCTTGGGGAAAGTATTGCAGCTAATAACGCGTACGCACAACAAGAAACTGATCATCCATCAAAAAGATTTGGATTTCATGTAACTGCAAGCAACTGTAAGCCACCACAGACTCCAAAAAACCACAGTATGGATATATCGTCCTCAAGTGTCCAGGATCTGATTCAAAAGCTACAGTCGGGGATGGAGGTAACAATTAAAGATCCTTATTGGTTATTAAATATTCCAAACCATTAATTTGTTTGTGTCCTAATATATTACATCAAAATTACTTGGTGTCCTCAATCACCTGAACCTATGAATGTGTATTAGAAGCTTTATACCGCAAGATGATACTAAAGAAGGGCAGGTAGCCTTTTCGGACCATGAGGTGTATACTGTATTGTTAACTATACACTGTATTGTTAGATCATTTCTGATCATAAGGGAAGCAGTTCTGATTTTAAGCACACATCGGGTATTTATAATTCTGTGTTAAGAAAGTGTCTGTACACACAATGGACCACATGTATGAAAACTGTGTAGGTCTAAAATTCACTTTGTTGCAATGAGCAACCAATCAGAGCGCCCCTCATTTCATACAGTGCTCTGGAAGAATGAAAGGGGTGCTCTGATTGGTTGCTATAGGCAAGAAAGTGAATTTTAGACCTAGACAGTTTTCATACATGAGGCCCAATGTATGTAAATTTAATTTCTGGAGCTTTTTTTCTCCTTTTGTATTGTAATTTGATCACCAAACTGACTGAGTACAGCAAAGCAATGTCAACAGCACAAATGTGTACACTTATGTAATTAACCATTTTTGTTTTGTTTTCAGTTGAAAGAACAAGTTAATGATGTTAGGATTTCCGATATCATGGATGTTTATGAACAAAAACTGTGTTCACTAGCTGTAAGTACTAAACCTTTACCTATATTTTTTTGGATGTATACTTCAAAGAACACTATTTATTTGTGTGTCCTATATGTTTTTACAGTCTAAAGAAAGTAGACTACAAGATCTTTTAGAAGCAAAGACCCTAGCTCTTGCTCAAGCAGATCGTCTTATTTCGCAGTACCGATGTCAAAGAGCACAAGCTGAAGCAGAGGTGAGACGAATACTTAGCAGAGACATCTGACAACTTGTGTTCTATAGCCGAGCTAAAGTTTCTCTTTATCTCTCTCAGGACATTTTATCTTTACTGGGTATTTGTAGCCTGTCTCAGATCAATATTGAGGTTGTTACATTTTTACAGTATTCTACTACATAAAGAATAAGAGTATACTTGGGGCATGTCCCCACGGCACGGGTTATCGGCCGGTTTTTCAGACCGCCTGAAAAACCGGCCAAAAATTAGCACAATTGTGCTCTGTGGAAAACCCGTGCAGCTGACCCCACTGCACGGGTTTTCCGCCCGGCGGTTTTTCCGCGGGCCACTCAAAAATTATTGAGCATGTTCATTCTTCCGTCCGGTTTCCGGACGGAATCTGAACCTCTCAATGGGAAGGGGGGAGGACTCTTCTCCGCTCATCGCAGAGAAAAGAGGTCCCCCCTGCGGCCGTGGGGATGCCCGCAAAACCGGACAAATACCGGCCGGCAAACCGACCGGTATTTGTCCACTGCGGTGTGAACGCACCCGTAGACTATTATTGAAGCTTATTTGAAATTCTATCCTTTCTGGCACCAACATATATTTTTTTTTCTGCATGGATCGATTTGATTCTACAGGCAAGAAAACTGGCTACATTACTTAAGGAGGCAGAGAGGAAGAATGAAGAGCAGAGTTTGCTTCTAAAGTCTCAACAACTTGAGTCTGAACGAGCAAAAAGTGACATTGAACAGTTATTTCAGCACAGCAAGAAGCTACAGGTTGTAGCTGAAGAGCATGAAAAACTAAAAATCTACTATGCTGATCACATATTGAAGTAAGGATTTTCTCAGACTAATTGTTGTGGCTTTCCTCTTTTATTTTTCCTCAATATACATAGTTATGTAATTAGAACGGTTTAAAAAAAAAAGACGTGTCCATCAAGTTCAACCAAGAGTGGGGAAAAGTGCGGATATAGGGATAGGGATTTTTCTTAGCTTTGCTTCCCCTATAGATGCAGACTTTCCTGAAGGAATATATAATTCCTGATCCCAGAATTTCCATTCGACTGGATCCAAATGTTGTATACAGCTACATAAGTATTAATATTATTTAGTAGAAAGTAGTTATCTAACCCTTTCGTGAAACCCTTACCTGTTCTTGCTGTGAATAGCACATTTCTCAAGATAAAGAGGACTTTATTCTCCTCTGGATATTGAATCTTTTTTTTTTTTCTCCAAGCGCTTCCTTGTCTTTTGAGGTGGTTTTACATGAAATAGCTTTTCACTGTACTTTTTGTAAGGATCATTTATATACTTGATCTAAATCATCTCTCCGTAGCCGTGTTTTTCTCGGGACTAAATAAGTTTAATTCTTTTAACCTCCTCTTAACTAAGATGCTCCATTCCCATCATTAGTTTGGTTGCTCGTCTTTGCATTTTTTTCTAGCTCCATTACATCCATTCTATAAAGTGGAGCTCAAAACTGTAAAGCATGTTCTAGATGAGGACATACCAATGCTTTGCATAGCGCCAATATTACATCCCTGTCCAAAGAGCCCATGCTTCTTCTAATACACGCCAATATACTGCTGGTCTTAGAGGCAGCTGATTTGTAATCTATGATGTACAAGTACACCCAGATCCATCTCAACAAGCGATTCTCCCAGTGTTTCACTTCTTAGAATATATGGTGCATATAGATTACTAGTACCCAAATGCAGAACTGTACATTACATTATTCCACATTGAACCTCATTTGACAAGTGGCAGCCCAAATACTCAGTGTGCCCAGGTCTTTTTGCAATTTATGAGCATCTTCCATAGATTGCACTACACTATATACCTTGGTATAATCTGAAAGAAATAGAAACCTTTCCACTAATTCCCTACACTATATCATAATAAACAAATTGAATAAAAGAGGACCCAGTACTGAGCCTTGGGGTACACCACTTATAACTGGGGACCATTCCGAGTAGGAATCATTTATCACCACTCTTTGAGTACGATCCAATAGCCAGTTTTTGATCCAATTACACAATCCAATTGCACACTATTATTTCTAATCCTGTTGACTTTAATTTACCCAATAGACGCTTATGAGGAAGAGTATCAAGCACCTTTACAGAGTCTAAAAACACTATATCCAAAGCCACCCACTATCCAGACTTCTACTTACCTCTTCATAAAAACAGATCAGGTTGGTCTGACAACTTCTGTCTTGAGTAAAACCACGCTGGTAATAGAATTACCTGGGCAAGGCTTAGAACCCTTTTATAAGATGGGAACCCCATTTGCTTTGCGCCAGTCTCCTGACACTTTACCATTCACCAGAGAATCTCTAAATATCATGTACAAGGACACAGAAATAATTGAGCTGAGCTCTTTAAGAACTCTTTGGTACAAGCCATCTGGGCCTGTAGCCTTGTTCACATTAAGTTTATTTAACTTGGCTTGGACCCTTTCTACACTCAGCAAATTTATTATATCAGTTGCAGTATTAGTAGTACTGGAAAATGGCAATTCCTCTTTCAAACACCAAAACATTTACAGTGAAGGAAATAATTATTTGATCCCTTGCTGATTGCCCACTGACAGACATGAACAGTCTATAATTTTAAGGGTAGGTTAATTTTAACATTGAGAGAGAATATCCAAAATAAAATCCAGAAAATCACGTTATATAAATTTATACAAATATATTTGCATTTTCCAGTGAGAAATAAGTATTTGATCCCTCTGGCAAGCAAGACTTAATACTTGTTGGCAAAGTATTGGCAAGCACAGCAGTCACTTTTTTTGTACTTGATGATGAGGTTTGCGCACATGTCAGGAGGAATTTTGGTCCACTCCTCTTTGTAGATCATCTCTAAATCATTAAGATTTTGAGGCTGTCGCTTGGCAACTCAGAGCTTCAACGCCCTCCATAATTTTTTCTATGGGATTAAGGTCTGGAGACTGACTAGGCCACTCCATGACCTTAATGTGCTTCTTTTTGAGCCACTGCTTTGCCCTGGCTGTATGTTTTGTGTCATTGTCTTGCTGAAAGACCCAGCCACGACCCATTTTTAATGTCCTGACGGAGGGAAGGAGGTTGTCGCTCAGGGTTTTACGGTACATGATCCATATGTAAGGTCATTAATATATTAAAGAGAATAGGGCCCAATACTGACCTCTGTGGTACCCCACGCAGAATCCAGTCCAGCTACCACTGAGCCATTTACCCACTTGCAAACATTTTACCCTCAATTCAAGCATTCTGATTTTACTTCCAACATTTTATGTGGCACAGTATCAAATGCTTTAAAAAAAACCTAGGGGGACATGTATGACAACTGTCTAGGTCTTAGACCAATCAGATCTCCTCTTTCATCTTTTCAGAGCACTATATGAAATGGGAGCTCTGATTGGTTGCTATGGGCAAAAAAAAGTCTTAGACCAAGACAGCTTTCATACATGAGGCCCCTAGTGCCTCACCTCTATGCAGTCTCGAACTAACCTCTTCATAGAACCTGATGTAATTAGTTTGACATGACCGATCCTTCATAAACCCATGCTGAAACTGAGTTATACATTTATTTGCAGTGAGATACTCCAGTATAGCATCTCTTAGAAAAAAATCACAGAATTTTATAAACCCAGTTCTAAAATATAACTTTTAACATATATCCACTAAAATTAGTACGCAACACTACATACATAGACACCCGTGCGACGTGAATGTCTTGGGTATTCAGACACAACAGATCTACACCAATAGATGTTTCCTAATAGCTATTATGTCCGTGTAAACCTATACTTTCCACTGCCAAATCCTCAAATGAAGAAAGGGTAAGCGCCCCAAAAAGGGCGGCCCCTCCTTTTGATGGCTAGCCCTGTTAAATAACTATCTACAATGAGAACAACTGAATCGCACAGAATACCACACTAATGTGTCACGGTTAACAATACCCAAGACAAAGATGAAAAAACACAAACCTCTAAAATCTATATACATAAAAGATAGAGCGAAAATATATATCTCAGCATATATACTATTCCATCAATATCTTTCTTCCCTTAGCATTCGGTATAATTTTTAGTAATCAAAGATAATCAGAACATTACTATTCCTTGTAGTCCAAATGCAGTATATTTACTGTCATATAGATATCTTACTTCCCTTCTCATTTGGCATAAGTTCTCTTTCCCAACGTGTTTCTTCCTCTCGGGTCATGGAGGAATCATCAGGGGAAAATATAGAATCCTTCCATCGATGCCGGATATATACAAGCACCAGTAGATAGATGTGCCTCACAGGACTCCGCTTCACAAACTAATTTAAATCCCCGCGCTATAGGAGGGAACGCCCACTCACCAGGTGTACACCTATAAACATCTACAATGGCCTACTATGATTCAGAATGCTCAATACCTTAAATATGGAGGCAGCCTTTTCGTGCGACTCGCACATAAACCGCATCCCGAACACATAAGGCAAACTTAGTGAAGACATATGTCGCATCCGTCTATTCATTGAGTAGCCTCGCGAGAATATTAGATCTCGCGCATGCGCATTGGCAATACTACCAAGACGGAAATCGCGCATGCGCAGAACAATCAACTCCGCTCAGGAGTACACGCAGGCGCACTAACAATACATATTCTGAGCGGCACTATCTCCACTTCTGCTGTGAAGATCGCAGCAACATAGTGGTAAGATGTAACAAAGATTGGTTACAAAATATATACGTTCAACCTCTCGTATAAGTTTCAATGCAAATGCAACAGAGTAACCAAATCGCGGGCCTTCTTATTCTTATACAGATGTTAGTATTATTAACAAAAATATCTTATCATGAGGCAGAACTAAGTGAAGAATGTATTTGGATAATCACTAACACTGATATCTAGATACTATAAGGTCTAAAGGCTATCATGCCCCAATGGACCATAACAAACAATATGTGTACAAATGAACCTAACCAACACTGAAAGAATGAAAACTAAATATTCAAATAAAACACCCAAAATACATGAACTCATTGAGGCCACTAGGTTGTAGAGTCCTTAGCCTAAAGGTCCATTCGGTCTCTTTGCACAATAACTTTTTGTCAAGATCTCCCTTCCTTACTGTCATATTAATTTTTTCAATACCAATAAATGTCATGCCTACAAAGGTGCCTCCATGTTCTTCCCATATATGTCTGGCAAGGGGGGTGTCTCGGCGATGTTTTATATCCCCAATGTGTTCACCTATTCTGGTCTTCAACTGCCTAATAGTTTTACCTATGTACTGTTTTTGGCAGTGGCATGTGCACAGATAGACTACACCTTTAGTGGAGCAATTAATGAAGTCACGTATCTCATAAGTACACCCCGTACTGTAACTCCTGAATTCTTTTGTCTTAGCTATATATGGGCACGCTACACATTTTCCACATCGGAACATCCCACAAGGCTTTCTCTCAAGCCATGATTTTACCTTGGGTGGGGGTATATAGTGGCTGTGTACGAGCCTATCCCTCATAGATCTTCCTTTTCTGAAGGTAATTAGGGGTCTAGATGGTAAAACCTCATCAAGGTCTTTGTCAGTAAGCAAGATGTTCCAGTATTTGCTAATGATCTCTCTGACTTCTTGATTTTTATCGTCAAATGTCCCAATAATTCTAGGGGTGGTCTCCGATCCCCTCTCTTTAGGCTTACTATGGAGGAGTGTACTTCTTGGTCTTTCTAGAGCGGTCTTAAAGGCAGGTTTTAAGGTACGTAAGGGGTACCCCCTTTCAAGAAATCTCTCCTTCAAATCGTCAGCTTGTTTGTAAAAGTCTTCCACTCTCGAACAATTACGCCTCACTCTTAGGTATTGGCCCTTGGGTATCCCTTCTTTAAGACGGATGGGATGATGACTATCCCATCTTAAAAGGCTATTCGTAGCTGTTTTTTTACGAAAGATCGTTGTTTGCAGGTTACCCAATGAGTCCTTCCTGATACAAAGGTCAAGAAAATTAATTTCAAACTTGTGGATCTCTGATGTAAATTTCAAACCTATTTCATTCCTATTGAGGACTTCCATGAATGAGGCAAAGGCCACCTCCGTATCTTGCCATAGTACAAAAACATCATCTATAAATCTTACCCATAGCAAGATCTTAGATGTAAATGGCTCTAATTCCTCACTGAAAACTATCGTACTTTCCCACCAGCCCAGAAAGAGATTCGCATAAGAGGGGGCGCACGAGTTCCCCATAGCGGTCCCCCTGAGCTGGTGGAAGAGTTTTGATCCAAAAAGAAAAAAATTATGAGTGAGAGTAAATTCGAGTAGCTTCAGAACGAGTGAATTATGACACTGATGTTGACTTCCCCTTGTTTTAAGGAAGAACTCT
Source organism: Phyllomedusa bahiana (assembly GCA_025379985.1). Lineage (NCBI taxonomy): Eukaryota > Metazoa > Chordata > Amphibia > Anura > Hylidae > Phyllomedusa > Phyllomedusa bahiana. Next base: position 11,983 of record JAODAL010008860.1, on the reverse strand, counting down.
ACTGCCTTTAGGCCCCAGTGGTGTGGAATGCTACTATATAGTGCCTCCACATCCACTGAGGCCAGCAATACATCTTCATCTACTGAGATACCTTCCAACCTGGTTAATAAATCGGAGGTATCCCTCAGATAAGACGGAAGAGAAGTAACAAACCCCCTCAACACTTTATCCAGATAGACTCCTACATTCTGAGATAACGAGCCCACATCTCTTAGAAAACCTTCAAACATTTTACCTACAATATACAGTATGATCCTAATTTTTGTAGTCTAACAATTTTTTGCAGTGATGTACTTGTGTAATATTTTTATTTTTTTGCCCTTGCTGTTTAGCTCTTGGGTATGAACTTGACTGCCATGGTACATTTTACTGTGTAAATAAACCTCAAGTTTTGTTTTACAGATCTGAACTCTGTGAAAAGCAGTACAAGGAGCTGCAGGGATCTTATAATTTATTGAGTAAGCAAGCAGAAACCATGAAAAAGCTGAATGATTCCCTCAAGCTACAGAATGAAAAGTAAGATTGAGTTTTCTATTTTAAATTGTATATGCGGGATGTCATTAAAATGACCAGTATGCCCACTGCTTCCAATATGTTTAAATAAAATTTTCACTGTCCATTACAGTTTATAAAACCGTAACCTCATGTATAGTTTGTTTTGAAAGATTTCATAAAATGTCTTACCCAGTTTATTTCAGCAGTAATATAAAGCTGGATTGAGGTTTATATTTGACAAAACCAACCAGGTATAACAAAGTAGCAATCTCATTGTATTCTTATTTTGCCTGTGATCTATATCAGAGTTGTTTCAGTTACATATGGAGATGCCTCACCTCGTGCTACTTGCAGTAACATCTCTTTTTAAGTAGCAATGGTAATAATAGAGTTGTGCTAGGAAATTGTATGCATGTCCCAAATGCTTATTAGCCAACGATGTATCTTCTTCAAGATACCATAAAAATACATTCATGAATTCCATGAGTAGAATCTCCCCATTTATTTTTTTTCATAAATGTTGTTACCCTGATCTGATTCCCTAATTAACTTTTCAGCAGACACATTTTTCTTTTTCTATATTACATTTTGGAAGAACCTCTTTTCTGCATTCCAGTATCAGATTAGTCTACTAATGGAACAAATTTAAGGAGTTCTTACACACAAAAGTAAATTTATAAGTTTTTTTTTTCTTGTATAATTATTTCGAATATAATAATCTTTCAGAACGCTGGCGCAGTTAGAGGATATTGAAAATCAAAGAAAAGAAGTGTCTAAACAGCTGCAAGATAGAGAGAGCAAAATATTGAGTAAGTAATGAAATTTCATTCACTGGTCAGAGACCAGCCTAAACAAGACCACTCTATAATGATTGGCAGTTCTTCATATTGTATTCAGCTGCTGCCATACCTCCCATAGACAAAGTGTGTAGCAGACTGAGTGCATGTCCAGCAATTACACCATACAACAGTCTTTTTCCATCATAGTCTCTTCAGAAAATGTAAAAAAATACCTTTCTATTGATGAATGTTAATAGTAGGTAAACTTTTTAAGGAGAAACATGTCTTGAATAAACATATATATATCCTAAAATGTTATGTCACCATTGGTTTCTCGGATTTCCGTTTCATGTCGTGTATTTTTATCACGTGAGAAATCTGTGGCAGTGTGTCCTTCTGAAACTCTCCTTGGTGCGTAATCGCCAGGGAGAATAGACATGTCAGTTCTTTCCCCAGGCGTGTATTGTGTGCTGGGGGAAAGAACATGTAATTATAGCTGTCAATGAGAGCTATGAATTACCGTATTCTCGGCCCATACTTCGGACATATCAAAGCGGAATTGCGCACCGTAGTACAGACCGAGAATATGCCGTGTGAACATACCCTTAGGGTTTGAGTTAAATCTGGCCACTACATTTAAGTTGCTCATTGGAGATGTTACTCCCTTTGGTCGATCTGGGGTGGTGTCACTGTTATCTGTCTGCCACAGCAGTTTTGTCTTAATGTATTTACAATAGAGGACAGTGTTTGTGTCTCATAAAATATTTTATTTTTCTTTTAATAGGTTTTCAACAGAAAGTTAAGGGCTTAGAGGAAAAGGTTAAAGCAAAACAAAAGGAGAAAGAAGATATGGAAGAGAATATTGATGTCCTCCGAAAGGAATTAAGTAAAACTGAACAAGCAAGGAAGGAACTGAGCATTAGGGTAAGATGTTTATTTTTCCAATGGCTAACAAAATTTTTTGTAAAACTAGGTTGCAAGATTGTCTCATAACGAATTAAGAAAGCAAAGTAGGCAAACATTTTTACCACTCCTAAATACTCAGGTGGTGATATAAACATAAATAATCTATCTTGCCTCCACTTCTCACCAAGCATAGTACTAAAATGCACAGCTCCTTTCCACCACCTTTCCTGTCAAATTGCAATTTTTTTGTTCATTATGTTTCACATACAATGGAATCAATCGCGATCAAAAAGTCATATAAACCCCAAAATGTTACCAAAGAAAACGTCAGTTCATCCTGCACCCCCAATAGGGTACTGATTTTCGGCACTGAAAAAGCGTGGAATCCTCGTCTGAAATCCGAACCTTTAAAGCGGTTTCAGTAAATAATGCATTAAAATTGAAAATCTGCACACAAAAAAGTGAAATTTTAAAATTTCACCATCTCTCTGCTTTAATTTTTGTGAAACGCCAAAAGGGATAACAGACTTCCTAAATGGTGTTTTTGAATAAATTAATAACCAAACTAATGATGGGAATTAATAATTAATTAAATTAAATATACACTTTTTAAGTTGTGTAGTTTTCTAAATGAAGTCATTTATAGGGTTATCTAATACACAAGCCCTCAAAGCTACATCAGAATTAGACTGGTAAAAAAAATCAACAAAAAAAGTAAAAATAATTGCTTCTAAATTAATAAGCCCGCTCATGTCCTAAAAAAATAGACATTTAAAAAATGCCAGTATAAAGTAGACATATGATAAATGTCTTGCAAACAGACATTTTTTAAGTTTGAGAATTTTTCCAAATTTTCATGACATCATGATATTTTTTACAAATAAGCAAGGAGTATATCAACCAAAAATTATTAGTAACTTAAAGCACACTGTATCATGAGAAAACATTCTCTGAATCACATGGATGGGTAAAACCATTAAAAAGTTATTCCCACATAAAATGACACATCAGATTTAAAAATAGGGCTTTGTCAGGAAGATCAAAACTAGCTGCAATGGTAAGAGGTTAATACTGATGTCACTCCACACAGGAATGTTTAATTTGATCGCCACTATGGTTTGTCCTGTTTATGCATATTAACCCTTTGATCATGTATTGCAGGCATCTTCATTAGAAGTTCAGAAGACTCAGTTAGAAACCCGTTTGGAAGAAAAAGAAGCAATAGTAAAAGCGCAACTAGAAGAGTTGAGCAAACATTCACATATGATTGCCATGATACACAGTCTGAGTAGTGGCAAACTTAATACAGAGAATGTAAACCTCAGTCTTTAGTAAAATTACCTTATTGTACTGGTGTGTACAGCTAGCATATAACATTGCAGGGAAAAATGATCATGCTATACAGTAACTTATTTTTAATGAAATACTAATGGTCAAAACTGTCCTTTTTAATGGTTTTATAATAGTGTAAAGATTTCTTCTCAATACACTTTATAAAATATTTAATTTCTCTGAAAGATATGTTTGCTTTTTTCTTTTTGCTCTTCGAGTATAGGATAAGCAGTTCTTGAATTGAGCCTCTCACATTTAGCTCTTTTCATGCTTACATTTCGCATGGGTTAGTTTCACCTGAAAAAAATGCATCACAAACTGCCTGCATTTTGTTTTCAGGTTTTATGCAGTTTTTTTCCCCACTTTCAAAAAAGTATTTATAGATACATGCAATGTCCCTCGCTTTCAGTCAAAAAAATGCAACCAAAACATTGTTGTTTTTTTTTTTTTTTTTTTCAAAAACGCAGCATCTAAAAACACCCTTATCTATTCAGTCCTCTATATGTGGGCAGCATCATAGGAGGAGTATGAGGTCAGCAGATGTAGATTGTGTAATTTGCATTATATTCATTTGAAATCGCTACTCATTCTAGTCTTAGGAGTCCAGTAGGTGGTTCTAGATAGTGATTGACAGCTACCTATAAGCAGTCATAGGAGAGGCTGTCAATCAAGAATAATGACAATAGAAAGTTGCATAAAATCTTTTCCTAAAAACTATATATAAATCTAGTAGGATACTTCTGCTCTAGAGTATGCTGCCTGCAGGTAAGCTACCATTTTCAATGCGACAGGTTCCCTTCAAATAGTGTTTAATGTAAATAAAGTTTTATTATTGTGTAATAAAGGGTTAAGTTTCTTTCTAAGATCATTTTTGTTTCAATCCTTCATTTTCAAAATCTTTGTTTTCAAAGCAGCAGTGGAAACATTTTATTCACATACATTCTGATACTTCCAGTCTTTGGATTATGAAAATAAAAAAAGTTGTCCTCCCACTGACTGTATGCAAAGATATTTAAAAAATTGATAATTTGAAACAAATAAGGACATATTTACGCAGACTAGCTTTTCACACACCAGTCTAAGAATCAGCCCACAGAAGTAAGATGGGATAGATGTATTAAAGGGGTTGTCTCATCTCATAATTTCTTAGAATGCATGAATGAAATAATGCTGCTTTGCTCTGTCACTTCCTGGTCAAGCTGTCTGTAATTAGCATATGAGCTCCGTGTATTCAGACCTCTGCCAATTAGATACATTTCCTGCTGACCAGGGAAGCTTCTGTGTAAACAGCAGTAATTACTGGCTTTTGTCTGAAAGATCAGATAGCAAGCAAGCTCTCACTGTCTGAAGTTGCCAGCTGCAGCAACCTGTGTGATGACATCACTCCTTGCTATCAGATAGAACAAACAGCGGGGGGGGGGGGAGGGGGGAAGTACACAGGTCGGACACTTGGGGAACCAGAGAGAGCACAGAAGTTGAGAAAATCACTTGTAGCTCCTTAACAAAAAACAAATGACAACGCAATATATTTGGAAAACATCTTTATTTAGTGGTCCCAACATGTTGAAAGCTAATCTTTGTAGCGAGACAACCCCTTTAAAGGTGCTTGCCTCTAAATAAATCTGTTGCATTTATGACTGTCCATGCGGCATGAATAGAAACGAACACCAGTTATAAACTGGCATGTATTTCCACTATAATTTATTCAACTTTCTGATGTAACTTATAGTTAATATGTTGGAAGGTGGAAGACCATTCCTATCGGCTAAGCACCACCCCCTTTTTTAAAAGTGGTGAGAGCATTGTAAAACCACCATAAAGTCACCGTTTTTAGCTCAAATGATGCTTGCACAAAAATTTGTTGAAACTTGTATGGTGAAAAACTGAAGTACAAGGAGTAATACATTTCTTCTCCTGGTATAGTGTAGTAGAAAGTTGCGTAACTTTTTATTTTGCAGTGATTAAAGGAAACTCCACATCTGTTTTCTGCCTAAAACAACGGACCGTATGAAATGGGCACAGACTGCCACGAACTGTTTTGCTCTGAGATGTTACTACATTTTAGAGAATACACAGTTTGAGCGAAAGACGGGCATAGGTAAAAGTGAACCGGCCCAAGGAGAGAGATTCGATGAAGGGAGGGGGCGCGGGCCTTCTTCGTGTCCGGTTTCCGGTTAGGCTATGTTCACATGGCTTAAGTGCGGAACGTAATTACGCCCCGCAATTACGCCCTGTGGCCGGGGGCGGGGGAGGGAGCGGAAGGCCGCCAACTTGCCGGTCCATAGATATTCATTACCAGCAGCGCGTATACGCCGCTGGTAATTCACATGTCAATTATCTCCCCGCCCGGCGGATTCGCTGAGCGGGGAAAGGAGGCGTAATCCATAGTTCTCTATGAGAACTGTGGATTACCGTAATGACAGGGACGGATTCCAGCCTGTAATTTGCGCACTTCGGCGCATAATTACGGACCGAAATACGGCCCATTTTAAGCCGTTTGAACATGGCCTTAGACTTAACTGACAGGTCCCTCTGTAGAGCTAAAAGACCTGTTGGTTCTGTTTTGAGCTTTTTTTTTTTGCATACAGATGTTAGAACTTAAAGAGAACTTGTCTGATGGTTTATGCTACCCTATACAAGGCAAGAATATGATAGAATGTGAGAAGCAGGGCTCTGATATATAGGTTTATATGGTTTGAAGATTGAATTTAGAGTAAATGGTAGAGTAAATCCTGACAGATCTCCTAGAAAAGACTCCCAGTGATTGACTGACCTGTTCTGTACACACACTGATACATGGAAAGCAGTCAGTCTATCACTATAGTTGAACAGGATAAGCAGGACTCACTGCATCTTGTTTAAGTTCTTCCTGCAAATTCAATCGCACTCCAAAATAGTAAAAAAAAAAAAATAATAATAAATTTTATGTAAAAACATGACATTTGATTCAAAAAGAAGTTTCCTCATTCAATAAAGATACATATTCTTTTCATTCATAGTTGTAAAGAAGTTCCCATTACTTTAAGAGGTTTCAGTCACAAGATTACTTTTTTCAATGGACCATCTGTATGACCGTTTCACAGCCTGCTTTAGAAAGCTGTTCAGGCTGTGAGCAGGTCTATAAGGGCTTGTTTACACGGAATTTACATTCCGTGTTACAAGCGCTTTAGGGATCCGTTTTGGGGTCCGCTCTGTCGGTCCCCAAGACGGATCTAACAATTAGCAGTGAGATTCTTACTGCTCACTGTGCTGAACACACAGCAGCGTTCACATGCGAGAACGCAGCTGCGTGTTTCAATAGCGCAGCTGCGCTCCGTTTTGAAAAGAATTGACATGCAATCTGAACTCTGTTGCGTGTTCAGCACAGCGAGCAGTGATAATCTCACTGCTAATTGTTAGATCCGTCTTGGGGACCGACAGAACGGACCCCAAGATGGATCCCTAAAGTGCTTGTAACATGGAGTGAAAACTCTGTGTGAACAAGCCCTAACAGTTACTGACACATCAGTTCTGTTGTTCCTAGATATTTCTTTTACACTGATGAGTTCAATAAATTTATAAGGTGTATTACACCAGGCTGCAGAGCTCTAAAGGGTGTTTACTTAGATAAATGAGAAACTTTCAATGTTTGTTACTAGAGATAAGACTCTGCAAGAGGTGACTCATAGTTGTGAATGATGGCAGCATAGAGAAATGAGAGAGATGGTAATCAGAGAACCCTTTGTGCTCTAAGCGGAGATAAATTCTTTATTTCTTGACCAAAGAAAAATCAACAGAGCAATTTATTTACAAAAAGTCTTCAGTTTTCTGTCCCTACATGTTAAAAACCCCGTTAAATAAACATGGACATAAATTTTTGATAAAATATACACTCTAAATATATAATTATTCATATGTACGAAAAACTGATGTAGATCAAGTATTAGCCCATATTAATGAAGCGGGTGTCAACTGGAAAGTACCAGGTCACTGTTTGCAATAAAGTATACATACATATCAGCCATTAGCAATAGGAAACAGTGGTATATATCATATAGTCATACCTCCCGTTGGAAATTCTGTATACATCCTGAATTGAGTTTGGGCACAATGCACTGGGTTCAGTGGTGGTCTCTTTACCCATTGTACATGTCACGGCATGCCGTTCTTTATGATGTCAAGACATAGGTCTGGATGAAGTTGTAATGCACAAATCAGAATTACCAGCACATACAGTAAGGAAGCCAGATCGTCACTTGGTTACATACAACACCCTCAAACAGAAAAATCTATCTGAATTTTGAAAGATCTACAAAGTATCAATCTCTGTTATGGAAACTGTCAGGATTAAGGGTATGTTTACACGGGCACATTTTCGCGTCGTATTTGCGCTCTAATACGAGCGTACGAGCAAGATGCGCAGCGAAATTACGGTAATATATAGTTCTCATAGAGAACTATGGATTACGCCTCCTCTCCCAGCGTGACTCCCAGACACCCGCCGTAATGGCGGGGCGTATTGTACGCCCTGCAATTAGCCATGTGAACATTACCCTAACTGTGCTCTATACTTTGTAATCTTACTCCAAATAATATAAATTTATATATCAGAGAGTTCAGCTTTTCTCCCACTATCATATTCTGCTTTCATATAGGTTAGGAAAAATCACCTGGCATTTCGTTTGCAAATGAGGACCACTGTTCTTGATTTAGTGCTTAGCAGTAGAAAATGGTCACCATAAAAGCAAACACAGCAATAGATTGTTCTCTACTGATAACCGGAACAACCAATGAACAGCTGACAGCATCTGCAATAGCAGGGATCAAATAAGTTTTGATTTATTGCTTTTCTTTATATCGGTCTTTTGTGCACTTTTAGCAAAAATAATGAATTACATTTTAGTATATTTATTTTAGCTAGACTTTGAAATGTGTAATAGATACAGTCCTAAAATATATAAAATGTTTCAGCGAATTTACTAATCTGCACTACAGATATCTCCCTGACAATTTTAGAAATATCTGCAGGTACATATGTATTCACTTTCATAAATGTTGTATGTAACATAATCTAAACTAGCTGTTTGATTTTGTATGTGTCTGAAAATATTAAAATGGCAAATATGTCTTGCAAAATATTGAAATATGGACATTTAACACAAAGCAGGTATAAAGAATAGGTAATGGAGCTAGATGTTTAATACCATTACAACCATTTCTTTGCTCATCATCCCATTAATTGCAAAAGTATGAGGAAATTGTAAAAACCCTTATTGAGGCATGCTGAATACCTGTCACGAGAAGGTAGTAGTTTCTGCATTGTGATGGCGGATTGATGGCTCTGTGGTTAGCACTGTTACCTAACAACATCTGCATGGAGTTTGTATGTTTGTGTGGATGTTCTTCAGGTACTGTGTTTTGCATCTCACACTCCCTAAGCATACTGATGGGTTAATGTGGAATTTAAATTGTGACCTCCAGTGGGGACAGATGTAAATTGACAATCCCTGTGGATTATGATGTATAAGTAAATAAAATTTTGTGTGTTTGCTCACTGTACTGTCGAGATTGCATTGAGAACATTTCTGCTGAGATGGGTGAGAAATTAAACAGACTCTTTAGTATTTATGCAGTAAGTTCTAGTGGATTTTGTTATTACTATGTATGTATTTTAGGTTTGGTTCACATATGTGGCGGAGGTTCCATTTGGAACATCTGTTGCTGTATTGTGAAATGGATCTCAAGGCTTCCATTTTCACCTGACACCCACAACGCCTTTCAAACTCTGTTACAATAGGTCCCCATGGGTTTTTGCCATGGGGTGTCGTTTAGATGGAAACATAATGCAGCTTGTTTCCCTATTCTTTCCATCTTTCCCAACAGAACATGTGAACGAGGTTCCAAACAGAACCTCTGACATACATCTAGTACTCACAAAAAGTTAGGGCTATTTGGTTTTTGGCTGCAATTTCAGGATGAACATAAAATTTCTTGAACATTTTTGAAGACCATCTCTTAACTTTAGAACGCACATATTCCAACTGTTATTGTTTCAGTACTTTCTGCACAACTTGCTGATCTCTACGAAGGAGCTTAATGCCAAAATTCACAACCGGTATTTGGTCCCTGAATCGCCCAATACATTAAGGAGATCAATTTGAATTGGAATTTAAACATTCCTTATCATCTTGCTCTTCACATGACATCATGAGACCAAGACAACACTTTACAATTGATCAAAAGTATCTCGCCATTGTGAGACTTCAAGCAGGATGCTATCAGACAGAAGTGACCACTGAGCTAAGAGTGTCATGGAATGTCGTCAACAGGTTCCAACAGAGAGACTGGAAGAGTCACAGAAAGGCAAAGAAGTGGCGACCTTTGGCTTTATCACACACTGATGACCGCTTCATTGTAAAAAATACCGTGTGGAACTGGATTATGAATGCCCTATACAGTTCAAACCAGAAGTTTACATAGACTAGATAAAAAGACGTATGCATGTTTTTCTCACTATCTAACATGAAATCAGAATAAACCTTATCCATTTTAGGTCAGTTAGGATCACCACAATTATTAATAGTTCCCAAATGCCAGAATATATGAGAGAGAATTTTTTAAGGAACTTTTATTACTTTGTGCAAAGTCAAAAGTTTACATGCACTACATTAGTATTTGATAGCATTGCCCTTAAACTGTATGACTTGGGTCAAACATTTTGGATGTCCTTCCACAAGCTTCTTACAATCGCTGGTAGAAATTTTGGACCATTCCTCCTGACAGAACTGGTGTAACTGAGCCTTGTTTGTAGGTGCGAGCAGCACCTGTTTTTTCAGCTTTGCCAATACATATTAAATAGATTTGAGATCAGGGCTTTGTGATGGCCACTCCAAAACATTGACTTGGTTATCCTTAAGCCAAATGCCTGAAAAGTAGTTAATGACCAGAACATTTTTTTAGTTTTTTGCCTCCTTGTGTTTCAACAGTTGTAACTTTTTTATTTTTTCAATGACACAGTTTTATGAGGCCTCGTTTTATTTGAGACAAGTTGTACTTTATGGGGGAATCGTTTAAATTCACTTATAAATAATTGCAGAATTTTTTTTCTATTTTTTTTATTTATTTTTTTTACACCATTCACATTTCACACTTAATAACTTGTTAGATTAATTCTACAGGTTATTACGGTTGTGTGGATATCTAATATGTGTAGGTCTTAGTTCCGTGTGCATTTGCAAACATTAATCTGGCTTTTGTATACTTCTTTTGGAATAATGGCTTCTTCAGAGTGGCCTTTCAGCTATGATGATACAGTACTCGTTTCGTTGTGGATATTGACAATCTCGCCAGCATCCGCCTGCTCTTCACAAGGTCTTTTGCTTTTGTTCTTGGGTTGATATGCACATGTTGCACCAAAGCACGTTCATCTCTGAGACACAGAACCCGTCTCCTTCCTGAACAGTATGATGGCAGGACATTCCCATCTTGTTTGTACTTGTGTATAATTGTTTGTACAGACGAATGAGACACCTTCAGGTGTCTGGATATTGCATCCAAGGATGATCCAGACTTGTGCAAGTCCACAATTCTCTTCTTGATATCTTGGCTGATTTCTTTAGACTTTCCAACGATATTACACAAAGAAGCAGTGTGTTTCTGGTGTGCGTAAAAAATACATCCACTGGTGTTTCTCAGAAGCTTCCAAAGACATGACATCATCATATGGGCTGTTCCAAATTGTTTAAAGGCATAGTAATCCTAGTGTATGTAAACTTTTGACTTTGCAGAAAGTAATAAAATTGCCTTAAAAAATTATCTCTCATTATTCTGATGTTGGGCAAACATAAATAATTTTGGTAATTCTAATTGATCTAAAATGGGGAAGGTTTATTCTGATTTCATGTCAGATAGTGAGAAAAACATGCATATGTGTCTATTTATATAGTATATGTAAACTTCTGGTTTCAACTGTAAATCCAGGCATGTTTAAGGGAGGTGAGAGGCATCTAAGTGTCACGTCAGACCATTTGTAACGGCTTACATCAGCATGGTCTGAATGCTAGACGACCTGTACACATGATGAGGGACCAGTGGTCATCAGTGCTGTTCAGTGATGAAAGTTGATTCACTCTTAGCAGAAATGATGACTGCCAACGATGCTAGAAACATCAGGGAGAACACTATGGATCATCCATGTCAGGCACCCTTGCCGTCTAGCATGCAGACCACGTTGATGTAAACTGGACACATTGAATAGTTAGCATTAGGATTCTAAAGTTAAGAAATGGTCTCAACTAGTTAGTTTAAAAAAAATCATCCTAATATTTCAACTAAGAGCTAACTTTTTATTAGTGTATGTAAACCTAAGAAAACTACACAGAATTATTTTACTTTGTAATAGTGTTATCACTCGCACTCAAAAGGTTGTTTCCTGGGCAGTCTCTGTGAGTATGCTTTATTAGGGCACATGGATGACCTGGTTTTCCAGGGTT